>JANFOE010002136.1:0-26930 GCA_025667525.1 Glebionis coronaria | reverse complement strand
ACACGTATCCTAATTTCTAACGTGGGTAAGTATTGAGTGAGTGAGATTCAAATTTGTGTTAATTTTTATTTCGTGTTATGATAAAGCGGGTATTATCGAAACCCGATATTTTAAAAGTTGTGCGATTTAAAGACACACGTAAAACACGAAAAATAAACTGTCAATATAAAATAAAAACATTGACATTCGGAGATCGTTGACATTTTGATATAAAAATGAGAACTAATAATTTAACAAATTTTAAGGCGTTGTATAAACGAACAACGCTTAAAGGTATATCATAAGTTTATGAAAAATACTCGTAAAACGAAAAATTAAACGACGACAATAGAAAATATTTCTATGTCATAATGAGAATATAAATATCCATACCTAACGTATTCCTTGCCGGTTATAACCTAAACATCATTCTTACGCTAAGTTTTAAGCCTAACCTTCTCGGTTAGCCGATAATTTAAATTTCTCAATAAAGTAAATACAAAATATATAATAATCGAGATTAAAATAACGACCATAAATATCAAGATTGTCACACCATCACCACCTAACAGGGATCTTCGTCTCTGAAGATCAATTTTCCTTATTGACTGCCTTCTTGTTGAAGTCATACAAATGAAGATATTTCTTTCACATTTGATCATCCCTTTCCCAAGTGTATTCTGATCCTGGTCTCGAGTTTCATCGGAATTGAACAATAGAAATTCGACTTTGTTTCAGTTCCTTATTTACCTATCCATAATTTTGACAGGTTTTTCGATGAAATGCAACTTATCGTCGAATATTGCTTTGTAAAAAGGGATAATAAGATCTTTGTCGATAAGACACTGGTTTAGGTTCGACACATGAAAAGTATTGTGATTTCCTTGTAGCTCTAGAGGTATTCAAGTTTGTATGTTACTGAGCTCACTCTAGATATTATCTTGAGTGGCCCGACATAACGGGGACATAACTTCCCACGTTTTCTAAAATGTATAACACCTTTTCATGGTGATACTTTCAGCATAACTTTGCCACCTACCTCGAACTCCAAAGGTTTTCACTTCACATCATCATAAATTTTTCGTCTACTACGGCTAACAAGCGATTCTTAGTTTCAACGATCATTTTATTATTTGAATGAAATCAACAGATTTAGTCAATTGGACGACAATGACCGAAATTGAATCAAATCTAAATAGAGTTTTCTGGAGCTTTGCAATGAAATCCATTGTAATTAGCTCCTACTTTCATATATGAATTTTGGGTTGTTGAAGTAATCCTGATGGATTTTGGTACTCAATATTGATTTTAGCATATGCCAATCATTTACTAACAAAAGTCGCAATATCTTCTTTCATGTTTTGCCACCAGTACCACTTCTTCACTACTTAGAAAATTAAAGATAGTCTCCAAATGTTCACCATGCTCTTTTTTTTCAATAAATCAGAACATTAACAATGAACATGATCAAAAATTTATCAAGATATGGCTTGCATGCACGATTCATGAAATTCATGTATACTAACGATGCATTGGTCAATCCATACGACATTACTTAGGACTCATAATGTCCATAATGATTTTTAAACGCAGTAATTGTAATATTTTCCTCGCGGATGCGAAGTTGATAATAATCAGGCCGTAGATCAATCTTCGAGTAGACACTAGAAACGTACAACTGATTAAATAAATCATTAATCCTCGGCAATTGGTTCTTGACCGAAAATTTATTCAGTTCTTGTAATACCAGTGAAAGTGCCGTATGATGCTAAGTTATTGTCTCAAGAGCTGTTCAGTATGAGCATCTCTCTTAAGTTGTGGCTCACTTGTGGATGTGATATCCCGAGCCCAACGTCATTTATTTAATCCTATTTTACGTATATTTTTGAAATTTTTAAGAAATTTTATTTGTTATAGATTTGACGGTTTAAGCTGAAACCAACGTTACGGTCGTAATTTAACGTTTGACGATTTAAGAAGAACCGATGACGACTACGATACCGACAGATGCACAAAATTTACCTTTTATTACCGATTGGTCGATATTTGAGTTTTTCGAGATTTTGTTTTTATTACGTGTTAAGTCGAGTCGGAACCATGTGTATATTTGTTTTGTGTGCGCTTGAACCATTTAAAAGTATTTTCGAGTGTTCGGGACGACCCCCGACTTCTGTAAAGTTTTAAAACCGACTACTAGTCGTAATCCCGCTCTTTAAAAGTGGATTTGCCACTAAGGCCAAAAGATTAGCCAAATTGCACCAAAGGCCCCTCAATTTTTACAAAAAGGGAGGAAGGGAAAAACACACAACATAATTCAAAAAAAAAATATTTCTTCCTTCCCCTTTTCTCTCCCATGGCCGACGGCCACCCTAACCACCATCACCACCACCATCATTTTTGGGGGTTTTTGACAAATCCAATCAAAGACCCATCCTCCTTTCATCTTTGTAAGTCTATCTATCCATTAAAATCACACATGCAACATCTTTAATTTTTCAAGAATCAAAGATTTTTCAAAAACATGTTTTGATGTAATTAAATCACGAATTTGTTTAATTAGTGTAATGATAATGGATAATCAACCACAAAAACCAACCAAAATCGATTTGGTTGAGGTGTTTTGGCTACACCAAACCCACGGACAAATGGGTTTGGTGGTGGCTTCATGGTGTTTGATGAAATGTGTCATGGGTTGTGTTTATAATGATGTTTTGGGTGTGTTTGAATGGGTTAAACACATTGCATGTATGATTTAGGATCGGGTTTTGATTAGGATTCGATTTTCATAGTGTTAAGGGCTGTTTGGATGATTGGGAATGAGTATAAGTGGTTAGTATGGGCTTAGGTAATGATAGAATGGATTGGAAACGAGTTTTGAAATGATCGTGGAAGAGTGATTTTTGGACAGCAGGTTTAAAGGGTATTTTCGGGTTTTTAAATTTTTTTCCAGGTCCTAAACATAGAATATAGTTGTAGAGCTTTGTCTTAGCTTCGTTTTGGTATAATATTAAGCTTATAAGTCATCCCGAGTCAAAAGTTATGATATTTTAAAGTTTGAGGCGTACCGGGTGATGAAAATCACAAGGTACGAGTTTTTGTCAAAATATAGGTCGAATGTCTAGGATTGTAACTAGAGTTCTAAAAATGTTTGGAAGTTGTTCTTTGGTCCTAAACCTGTACAAAAGATTATATTTTCAAGTTTAGGAGTTGGTGTTTCAAGTTGAGTTGACTAAATAAGCCAAAGTCGAGTTGCACTTGGAAGGTGCAAATTTATCCAAAATTTTAAGGTATAGAGATGTGTTGAGAAGAAGGTCTTAGAAGTGAAAACTTTTTATGTAATTTGGTATGGGGTTTCTACAGATTATAAGTGATTTTTACAAATTTTCTCAGATTTTTAGGAGTGGTCTAAGTGGGGTAAAACAGCCCGTACATTCGGTATGTACCGGCAGAATTGTAAAATGAGTAATAGTTTTAATAAAGTATAAAAATGGCTCGTGTCTAGTAAATATCACTTGTATGGATTTTTGGCGTGAGTTTATATGAACCTTGAGTGTTCTTAATTTTGTACATACAGTACTTGAAGGTACTTGAATGTGTTGATTCATTACGTGTTTATTCGTTAGGTGTTGTATTTGATTTCCCGGGGCATCCTCATCGTCGGTGATCGATTTCGTTTACGCCGTAGTTACTAATACTACCACTACTACTTAAGGTGAGTCTATAGCCTCGCTCTTTACTTAATTCAAATGTTTTTACCCGCGAGGGGGATACATGCTATTTAAATGAAAATGAACATAAGTCATGAATGATTGTTGGACCCGAATGTTGTCTTGAAATTGTGTTGAGTACCTAGTTGCAAAAGGCCCTAATTTCATGAACTATTAACTATTGTCTTGCCCTTGCGAAGGGGGAAATAGCCGCTTATACAAAGTGATAGTACTATGGGGTTGACTAGCCTATCCGAGACGAGGGCTAGTACGTTGATACCCCCTGCGGACGGATAATTTGTGATAAGAGATAAGGTATAATTGCAACTAATGCCTTTAGTAGGGGCACTGGTTTCATCTGAATCACGCCCGTAATTATTACGCGGGTGATTGAGTTAACGGATTAGTGTCATGAGCTTAAACACAATTGTCATATCCTTGAATAATAGACTGTTTGCGCGACAATGCTATTGAATGATCATGATTGGGTTTTAATACTTATGTTCAACTTATGATTTGATAAACCTATAGATTCGCTCAACCTTTGTGTTGACAGTTTTAAGCATGTGTTTCAGGTAACCAAGGTTGATAGCAGCGGATCATGCGAGGATGGAAGTTGTTGTGGCTTGGCGGTCTACTTGTTTTTCCACCCTTATTTAACTTAAAACTCTTTTATTATTCTGTCATGTGAGCAAAAATGTACTTTTGGGTTGAGATTCAGTGGGGACCTAACGCAAACTCTGTTTAGTATTATCTTGGGATTTGGAAAACTGTAGACTTGTATGATTTTAATAATGTTTAAATTTATGTTTAAACTTTTACGCCTCTTTGATTCGTTTAATATAGCATATGTGTGATGATAACTACGTAGCACCCAAATGTTGTAGTTCTGCTGCGCATAGCATTTGTTGGGGGTGTTATAGATTTGTAATCAGAGCCATGAGTTATAGAGAACTAGGTCATTTTGAAAAATCCTAAACTATAACTTTTGGTGTCGTAAGAAATTTTCCAAGCACACAACTATCCTGCATGGCTCCGGTAAGAATTCTTTAGCATTTCTTTATATTTTAGATGTATCCCTCAAAATTGATATGAATTCCCTAGTATTTAGTAAGTAAATACTTTGATATATATTGAGATATATTGTTTTGTACGTTGAGTACTTATCATCGTAATTTGCAAATTCCTGTAAAGATTATCGTATATGTTGCATGTAATTGGCATAACGGGCTACATTGCATTACATGGCAACACCGCGTTGTAATCCTACGTGTATGTAGGAATGGTTGTATGTATAAATATGTATATACTATGGTATTCAAAGGCATTGCACGCGAAGCAATGGTCCTTGGGTAATCATCGTACATTAAAATGCGGTTTTGTTGAGAATTCGGCCTCACCGCAAATTATCAATCTTGATAATTAATTTGTTGTTCGGAGAACCGATTATGAACCTCGTTTGATACTCTAGATGAGTAATAACGCTTCGTAACATATTGTATATTGACTAGATTGATCTCGATTGTCGTTATCGCACCGTGATGTGTCATTTTGGACATTTTCTTTTGAAATGTAATTTACTTCCGTATTACTTTATTTCCTTTATTCCTTATGGGTTTGATATATTAGTTCGAGTAACTATAACAATAGACGAAGTATAATCAACGATGCGTACATCGTAGCGACGAATCACATGTGTATGTTATAAAACGTGGTTGAGGCGTGTTGCCATTTAATCGTTGTTTACTATTCTACTTGAATTTTAAAGATGTGTTTTAAAATAGACTAGCGTTGTGATCAATCGCGATAACTTGGAATTTGGTTGGTTTTTGTGTTAATTTTGTGGAGTACGATTTCGAGACTCATCCGAGGCCGATAACAACATTTAGTTGACATACGTATTCTCGCTTCGTTTATTTCATTTTTGTTCTTGTTGTCTTATTATTTTAAATTTGATAGTATATATGACGAGGTCCGACATTTGTGTGAGTTAAGTAAGCACTAAACTTTGTTGATTGAATGGTTTAAACATAAAGTGTTTTACATATTTAATACTTGGCGGATGAAACTTTTGGATAAAAATGACTTATGATGTGTCTTGTAACAAGTAAAAAAAAAATAAGTTTAGAGAAGAAATGGACAAAGTGAGATTGTTTTTCCTTCAACCTTGGTTAGTATATCATAATAAGTAATTTATATTACTCGTAAAATTCTTGTTTTTATATATTAATAATTTGATACTAGAAGCTAGTGATGGATTTGTTAAGAATTTGTTTAATATAATTTGAAAAAGGAGTTTATAATAAAATTTACGATATGACTGTTGAGTATATGTAACTTGGATTTAGTATGAATTAATTTTCGGGTCAATGTAGCAAACTTTTGGCGTATCTTGTAATATAAAACATGAGTAGAAGAATTGGTCATGTATTTTGGAGCTAAAAACTTTGTAAAATTGGTTTTATTTTAAACATAAGGTTATGTTTACGTATGCATTGGTGTAAACTAGAACACGTTACTTGTTGTAGTGAATAAACTGGGATAAAATCGGAATATACACTTTAAGTGAGAAATTCTAACGCTTGAAACAAAATTTTAAAATGTTGATGGAACGTCATTTTACTCTACTGCGACATGTGTTATTTTAAAATCGTTCGATAATTGGCTAAAGATTTAAAAGTTGAATCTTCTACATTTTAGAATTATTGAAATAAGCATTTTGATTAATTATTACATTATTATATTATTATTATTTTTGAGATTTAAGTCTCGACTAAAATCAGTAAATTTATCCGAGATAATACTACGTGAAACGTCTTTGACGCCTGACTCGAGTCGCGTGAATAAAACATAGCATACAAATTTTAAGGAAGACATGTGTATAATAAATAGTCAAAGATTGATTTTTAAGAGTTAATTGGACTAGTTTGAGTCATGATGGATACTTGTATATACGTAATAAGATATGTCGTAATAACGTAAAACTTTGAATATTCTTACTATGTACGTTTTTGGTACTTAAGATATGAACATTAGTGACATTCTGACACAAGTTGCGAGACTTTCAAATTTAATGATTTTACCAGTTATAATAACCGAGTCACCGAATCAACTAATGTTAGAAATTTTCTTGCAACTGTAATTTTTTTTCTAGAAATAAAAACTTTGTATAGATTGAAACATGAAAGGTCTGAAATCTTTAATGGGGTAACACGAATTAAGAATGTGTAAATGTTCGGTTTTACAATGTACCAGGTAACACTAATTATTATACGCAACTGGATTATACAACACACGCCTACTTGTATATTATTTAATAAAGATGTATATATAATGTTTTGAGTCATGATGGTTCGATCGTACGACATCCCTTCTTTGATTTTATGAGTCTGTATCTAAACTTGAGTCGTCATGTGACTGTTCATTTTAATATTTTCTATGATATGAAACCATTATTATTATATTTATTTTAAAACTACTATTTCGCTAGTACTTGATAATAAGGGTATGTTACCCGGTATATTTTGTCCTGTTCATGGACGTTGTGACTTTTCTTCTTACGGTTAATGGAACCTAAAATTCTGTATTTACTTGAATGATGCTATAAATATTCATTAACTTGGTTATTTATGTATATTGAACAAAAGCGAGGAGGCGAAGCCGCTTTACCGAATAGTAGAGGTGAAAGAACTCGATCTTCCTGGTGAAATTGTTTCTATTCGACCAAGTGATTATTTTCCTCTCCCCGTATACCCTTGGTGGAATGTGTGTGCAACTCGAGACGATGGGAATTATGATCGTTGTTTTATTTTTGACGCTTGGGTTGATATTCAATTTTTACTCTATGTATTCGTAGATCGCTGTTGTTATCCCGAGACTTCTGTCATATGTTTGAAGTATTTTCATTTCTAATGTAGTTAATTTCAGTTGGCAATTGTATTGCTTGTTTACCTAGTTCGATCTCATTGATTTTTGGATTTTATTATTTTTTTGTGCTTGCAATGATCTTGAATCCTGAACCACCTTACCATTGATTGGTGAGTAGTCTATTTTGAAAATATGTATGAGTGTGTAATACTTCGCTTTTGGATAGGTATAAAATCTTATCTTCCGAATCCTTTCGAATTGAAAACCGGTCTTAAGTGCGACTCAATCGTCTTTTGGTGAATCAAGAGAATGGTTTGGTTGATTGTCTATTTTAAACTATTAGTAAGTAATTAAAGTGTCGTTGAGTAAAATGGAAGAATAAAGATTAAAACTAAAATGACAAGTAAAAATAAATGCTTGTAAACTTAAAGACTAGATTAGAGAAATGCTTTAAAACTTAATAAAAACTAACACTTAGAACTTTAATGAAAATAATACACTAAACAAGCCAAATCGGAATAAGCCAAAAACAAGCCCAGATCGGAATATATTCCGATCTGGTGGTCGGAATATGGGGAAAATGCACACAATCGGAATATAGGAAGGGTACTGATCGGAATATCCAACAAATGAAACCAATCGGAATGTAAGCTGTACACCCAATCGGAATACACCAATACTCACAATCGGAATAACAAGGAAAAGGGGCAATCAGAATAACCGAATAAACACAATCGAAATATAAGCTGTGTCCATCGATCGGAATACTAAACCCTATTCCGATCACTCGATCGGAATAAAGGGGGAGGTGCATATCGGAACAACGGTAGGGATGATCGGAAAATCTCAAACCCTTTTTCGATTAGTCAATCGGAAAGAGTGGTGAGGAAGGCTGCTCGGAATACTCCAATCGGAAAGGGGTTTGTACCCTTTCCGAAATATTTGGGATTCGGGTAAAAAGCCAATGAAATAAGCTATTATGACAAGCTTTTCACCAACTAAAACGAATAAATACTAAACCAAATCGAATAAGCACTTTTATCAACTTATCTAACTCGAAAATAAACAAACTTTTGGATCAAACAATAAAAACATTAACTTTTTAAGGAAAACTTTCATAAATGAATAAGCTAATCATAAAAATAAGCTAATAAGCACAAAAGTCTTAAAGCTTAATCATATGAAAACTTATGAAATGATCAAAAGATCAACTTTTTAAGCACGAAATCATTAAGAACAACACGGATCATATGATAATCGCACCAAAATCAATCTAAAATCAAAGAAAAGTAGAATGAGATTAAGGATTAAAAGCTTAAAATAGAACTTGATTAATGAAAATAAGCAATACAAAGTGTTTAATCTTGAAAGATTAAGAGAGAAGACGAAATTTAGTGAGAGATAGTTTAAGACTTTCTCTCTCTAAAACTAGAAAGAAATTGAAAAAGTGAAAACTAACTTAAAAATTAACTAACTACCCTCCTAATGACTATTAGGAGGGTATTTATAGGGAAGGTGGAAGGAGTGCATGTGTTGCATCTTCTTTCTTGCTTTCTTCACGTTTTCTCGACTCGACTTTGATTCTTTGTCTTTGTCGTCTCGGGATTTGAACTTGTCTTTTAATTTTCTTCTTCTATTAGACTTAAGTTCTTCGACTTCGTTAAACTTTCGCCTTTAGACTTTTTCTTCGATAAATCTTCAGAATAGGCCTTGGACTTCCGTTCTTTTTGCATTCTTGATCTTTTGACTTCGTCTTTTCCCGTTTTCTTCGATAAAAGCCCGTGAAAACCCGTATTTTCTTCCTTTTTCATATTTTGGTCCTAAAACACAATAAAAACACAAACCACGCATAATTCCGACTTTTACGAAATAAATCACACGTTTTGGTCTTGTTATTATTGGAAATAAGTGGTAAAAGGATAAGTGTTTTCACACTTATTAGTGTGAAATGTTTCGTTTAACCAAATGTAAGTGGTGTCGATTTATTTACTTAATTATTTATTCATTTTTCTCATAAATAGGCAAAGTAATGTATGTTTCCAAAGTAGACGAAAAATGTTTGATGTGTTTCTTAAAACGATGGTAACAATATTTTCCCATTTCAAATTTCATTTCAAATGGTTTAATTATTTTGAAGATTAGGTCTAAAACTTTCGTAGTCATATTTGGTATGTAATAATAATGTTTGTGTCGTCACTCGATCCTCAATTATGCACAGCTTAGCTAACTATGCATAATTCGGGAAGAGTCATGTTTTGTTAATTGTCGTTGCTTGGCCCTTAAGTATGCATGATCTAGATAATTATGCATAGTTTAGGAAGGGCACTATTGTGTCAAACAAATTGGCCATCTTCAAACTTGTAGTGTTTTGATAAACGTTTGGATGAGAACGTTTCTTTTTAAAATGGTGGATCATTTTTGCAAGTAGTCGTAATTTCTTTGATTCTTAAAGAAAATTTTTGAATTTTCTTGTGTTCTTTGAAATCTTTTCTTTTTGTTTGGCGTTGACTTAGTAAGTCATTGTGACCGAGTAATTTTGGAAAATGTTTTTAAGTGTGTGTGTAACGTGCGAATTTTATCGGAATCACGAGGGTGTTGATGAAATACCAAAGGGACTCGTACCGACACTGAGAAGAAATTTTAAACAAGAATAGAAGACTACCAAAGTAGAGGAAATCAGAGTTCAAGTGACTCTGAGGGGAATGACGAAGACTTCTCCTACATCAAACATATCAATTCAAAAGGCAGCTCCCAATTAGGGGTAACCAAGACCGGTGCCTTAGTTAGCTTATCCTTAAGAAGATTGAAGGCTTCGAGACACTCTTTAGAAAAGATAAAAGGGGTATCTTTTTCCAAGAGGTGGGTCATCAGGCGAGCGATTTTAGAGAAATCCTGAATGAATCGACAATAGAAGCCCACATGACCCAGAAAACTTCTCACACCCTTCACGGTTGAAGGTGGAGGTAATTTGGCTATGACATCTACTTTAGCACGGTCGACTTCAAGACCGGCTTTAGAGATTTTGTGTCCTAGCACAATGCCTTCTTTTACCATAAAATGGCATTTTTCCCAATTCAGAACAAGGCGAGTGTCTTCGCACTGCTTAAGCATACATTCTAATTTGGCAAGGCAAGAAGAGAAGGAATCCCCGAAGATCGAGAAATCATCCATGAAGACTTCCATGGTTTGCTCAACCATGTCATGGAAGATAGCCAACATGCACCTTTGGAAAGTCCTGGGGGCATTGCATAAGCCAAAAGGCATCCTTTTGTAAGCAAATGTGCCATAGGGACAAGTGAATGTTGTCTCCATCAAGAAAGCAGTAATATTCATTACCCGCTAAACGTTCAAGCATTTGGTCCATAAAAGGTAGAGGGAAATGATCCTTTCTCGTGGCATCATTGAGTTTGCGGTAGTCTATACAAACTCTCCACCCAGTAACGAGACGGGTAGGAATTAACTCGTTGTTGGCATTGGGCACAACGGTGATACCGCCTTTCTTAGGCACACAATGGACTGGACTAACCCATGGTGAATCCGAAATAGGGTAAATCATACCCGCATCAAGAAGTTTGATAACCTCTTTTTTGATGACTTCATGGATTTTAGGATTCACCCTTCGTTGGCTTTGAATTGTGGGCTTAAAGTCGTCCTCCATGAGAATTTTATGTGTGCAGAAGTGAGGATCAATTCCACGGATGTCGGAGATTTTCCAAGCGATAGCTCTTTTATGCTTCTTCAACACGTCGATGAGTCGAGCTTTGTCTTCTTCGTTCAGATCCTTTGCGATGATGACCGGTAACTTCTCGTTGTCTTCCAGGAAAACGTACTCAAGATGAGGAGGTAGGTCCTTAAGCTCGAGAGTGGGAGGATTCTCAATAGATGGTGAAACTAACGACGGATCATCATTAGTCACCTCTTTAGGAGAAGGAGGAGACAACGGGTCCTCATTGAGAAGTCTCTCAATAGTACGAATTTCTTCATCCCAATTGGTGGAAAAATTATCATACTTAATATCGAGAGGACCCAAGCTAGCTTCGAAATCATCCAAGTTACTTTCTCCAAAAGGAGTCAATGCTAGAGCAATTGAGGCAACGGTCTCAACATTGGGTAGAGAAGAAAGAGTACTTTTGCAAGCATCATGAAAATGTTCTTCACAAGCCTCATCGAGAACATCAATAGCATTAACACTCTCATATGAATAAGGTTGCTTAGAAATCTTACCCATGTTGAAGACAATTTTATCGTCACCAACTCTCATGATTATTTCGCCTGCGGCTACATCAATGAGAGTGCGACCGGTCCTCAGGAATGGACGTCCAACGATTAATGGAACACGGGGATCCATCCCGTAGTCAACGACAACAAAATCCGCCGGGAAGGTGAATTTATCGACGCCAACAAAGACATCTTCGGCTATCCCCACTGGATAAGCAACCGTACGGTTGGCTAATTCCAAAGTCATTTTGGTGGGGACTAGCTCGGGGAGAGATAATTGCTTCCAAACACTTAAAGGCATTAAGTTTATACTGGCACCTAGATCAGCTAGGGCCATGCAATTCTCTACTCCCGGGAAGTTGCAAGGAATCAAGAAGCGACCCGAATCACCAAGTTTGGTGGGCAATTTCCTTAAGAGCACTGCGGAGCAGTTCTCATTAAGTTGGGTCTGAGCAATGTCGAGAAGCTTTTCCTTATCACTTAGAAGATCTTTAAACATCTTAGCGTATTTGGGCATGTGAGCGAGAGCCTCGGCAAAGGAGATGTTAAAATTCAATGGTTTAAACATTTTGAGAAAGTTTGAAACTTGAATATCATCCTTGCTCTTTTGCTTCTCTTTCCTCAACCTTGAAGGATAAGGTATATTAGATGAAGAAGAAGGCTTTAGGGGAATAGGATCACTCACAACCACGGGTGGTGGGGAAATGGGGATAGAAGGTGAAGGAGGTGGGGAAAGTTGTTCTTTTTCCTTGTTCACAATCACGGGTGGAGGTGTAGGAAGCTCGGGTTCATGTAACTTTTTCCACTACGAGTGGTGATTGCTTTCATCTCCCCTCTTGGATTCGCAACGGTATTAATCGGAAGAGTACCCGAAGAAGAGGGTTGATTACCTTGGATGAGCGAACCAATCATATCACGAAGGTGAACCGCTTGATTATTAAAAGAGTCTCTCATGTTTGCATTAATTTCATTGCTGTGTTTTGCCATGTCATTCCTTAGCTCGGCTCGAATATCGCTCCATTTTTTTGCCATTTCTCCCTTCAAGTTGCGGACTTGACTCTGAAGATTCGTCACCATCTCCCGATTAGTCTTCATGAATGTCTCGACATCTGGACTCACTGCCATCGGTTGATTGAGAGGTGGAGCTTGGTAAGCTTGAGAATTTCCTTGAGGTGGGTATGGGTTTCGTTGGGATTGATATTGATTGTTTGCATGAGGTTGGGATTGGTTGTAGCTTTGTTGTTGGTTTTGGTTTGCAGGAGGGAAACCGGGAGGAGCAAGATAATTGTTGGAACGATAACTTAGCAAGCTACGGTCTCCTTGAGGGCGGGCTTGATAGCCTCCCGTGGGATAAGTACCGTAAGCTGCGTTAACGTTTTCAGAAAAATTGGCTTGGGTAGAAAGACAATCATTGTAAGAATGAGGACCACCACATGTGTCACAAGAAATAGCAACGGCTTTAGCTTGTTGAAAGTGGTTTGTGGCCATGGTCATGAAGCGAGTTGTCAAGAAATTTCAGTCATTTCAGGATTAGAGGTAGTAGATGAAACATTGACTCTCTGATTAGATCTTGAGGATGCAGATGAATCCCAATTCTTGTGGTGAGTAGTCATGTTTTCGATCAACTCTCGGCACTCCTCCGGTCTCCTTTTCATAAAAGTACCACCGGCGGCGGCATTAATCGTGTCACGATCACGAAAAGTGAGACCATTGTAGAAGGTGTCAATGAGAGTGACGGGGAGCATATTGTGATTTGGACAGCGGGTCGATCAAATCATTGTATCGTTCCCAAGCATCAAAGAGCGATTCATCATTCTCTTGCATGAATCCACTGATATGGTTATGAAGGCTAGTGACCATGGATGGGGGAAAGTAGCGCGATAAAAAGCGTTGAGTCATGTCATTCCACGTATGAATAGGAAGACGGTCAAACCATTTTTCGGCATGGTGAGAAAGCGAGTGGGGAAAGAGTTGAAGGCGAAGGTCATCCATAGAAACACCGGGGCACTTCATGCTTTGGGTTATGGTAATGAATTTGTCGAGGTGTTTGTTGGCATCATCATCCGGAATTCCATGAAATGGGTTAGTTTGCACTTGCTGGATCATGTGATGCTTCAACGAAAACTCCTGAGCCGTGACGTGCATTGGCGCAATCGGGCCTCCGCGTCCGTTCATGGTGGGTTGACACAATTCCTCCATTGTCCGTAAATCAGGTAGGTGGACATTGTTGTTGTTGTTGTTGTTGTTATTGAGATTGGGTAGAGGTGGGTTATTATTGTTGTTATTAACACCAGCCATATCTAGATCTTCACGAGTCTCGGGCTCAGTATAGTTCGAAGATCTAGTACGCATACACCTGCAGAAGAAAAATATACACAAAGAGTATCTATATAATCTTTTTGGTGCAAAACCTTTTGGAAAAGAATTGCTTTTATATGATTTTTCAATGTTTTTGTATTTTTAAAGAGTTTTATATTTTTTATGATTTTTGAAATTTTTTAAAGCGAGGAAAATAACGTTCAAAGAACGGATCCCAAAATTCAATGCGTCTCTCACTAAAAACCGTTAATCGTAACGAAAAGAGCCGGCAGCGGCGCCATTTAATACTTCGCTTTTGGCTAGGTATAAAATCTTATCGTCCGAATCCTTTCGAATTGAAAACCGGTCTTAAGTGCGACTCAATCGTCTTTTGGTGAATCAAGAGAATGGTTTGGTTGATTCTCTATTTTAAACTATTAGCAAGTAATTAAAGTGTCGTTGAGTAAAATGGAAGAATAAAGATTAAAACTAAAACGACAAGTAAAAATAAATGCTTGTAAACTTAAAGACTAGATTAGAGAAATTCTTTAAAACTTAATAAAAACTAACACTTAGAACTTTAATGAAATAATACACTAAACAAGCCAAATCGGAATAAGCCAAAAACAAGCCCAGATCGGAATAGATTCCGATCTGGTGGTCAGAATATGGGGAAAATGCACACAATCGGAATATAGGAAGGGTACTGATCGGAATATCCAACAAATGAAACCAATCGGAATGTAAGCTGTACACCCAATCGGAATACACCAAAACTCACAATCGGAATAACAAGGAAAAGCGGCAATCGGAATAACCAAACAAACACAATCGGAATATAAGCTGTGTCCCTCGATCGGAATACTAAACCCTATTCCCATCACTCGATCGGAATAAAGGGGGAGGTGCAGATCGGAACAACAGTAGGGATGATCGGAAAATCTCAAACCCTTTTTCGATTAGTCAATCGGAAAGAGTGGTGAGGAAGGCTGCTCGGAATACTCCAATCGGAAAGGGGTTTGTACCCTTTCCGAAATATTTGGCATTCGGGTAAAAAGCCAATGAAATAAGCTATTATGACAAGCTTTTCACCAACTAAAACGAATCAATACTAAACCAAATCGAATAAGCACTTTTATCAACTTATCTAACTCGAAAATAAACAAACTTTTGGATCAAACAATAAAAACATTAACTTTTTAAGGAAAACTTTCATAAATGAATAAGCTAATCATAAAAATAAGCCAATAAGCACAAAAGTCTTAAAGCTTAATCAAATGAAAACTTATGAAATGATCAAAAGATCAACTTTTTAAGCACGAAATCATTAAGAACAACACGGATCATATGATAATCGCACCAAAATCAATCTAAAATCAAAGAAAAGTAGAATGAGATTAAGGATTAAAAGCTTAAAATAGAACTTGATTAATGAAAATAAGCAATACAAAGTGTTTAATCTTGAAAGATTAAGAGAGAAGATGAAATTTAGTGAGAGAAAGTTTAAGACTTTCTCTCTCTAAAACTAGAAAGAAATTGAAAAAGTGAAAACTAACTTAAAAATTAACTAACTACCCTCCTAATGACTATTAGGAGGGTATTTATAGGGAAGGTGGAAGGAGTGCATGTGTTGCATCTTCTTTCTTGCTTTCTTCACGTTTTCTCGACTCGACTTTAATTCTTTGTCTTTGTCGTCTCGGGATTTGAACTTGTCTTTTAATTTTCTTCTTCTATTAGACTTAAGTTCTTCGACTTCGTTAAACTTCCGCCTTTAGACTTTTTCTTCGATAAATCTTCAGAATAGGCCTTGGACTTCCGTTCTTTTTGCACTCTTGATCTTTTGACTTCGTCTTTTCCCGTTTTCTTCGATAAAAGCCCGTGAAAACCCGTGTTTTCTTCCTTTTTCATATTTTGGTCCTAAAACACAATAGAAACACAAACCACGCATAATTCCGACTTTTACGACATAAATCACACGTTTTGGTCTTGTTATTATTGGAAATAAGTGGTAAAAGGATAAGTGTTTTCACACTTATTAGTGTGAAATGTTTCGTTTAACCAAATGTAAGTGGTGTCGACTTATTTACTTAATTATTTATTCATTTTTCTCATAAATAGGCAAAGTAATGTATGTTTCCAAAGTAGACGAAAAATGTTTGATGTGTTTCTTAAAACGATGGTAACAATATTTTCCCATTTCAAATTTCATTTCAAATGGTTTAATTATTTTGAAGATTAGGTCTAAAACTTTCGTAGTCATATTTGGTATGTAATAATAATGTTTGTGTCGTCACTCGATCCTCAATTATGCACAACTTAGCTAACTATGCATAATTCGGGAAGAGTCCTGTTTTGTTACTTGTCGTTGCTTGGCCCTTAAGTATGCATGATCTAGCTAATTATGCATAGTTTAGGAAGGGCACTATTGTGTCAAACAAATTGGCCATCTTCAAACTTGTAGTGTTTTGATAAACGTTTGGATGAGAACGTTTCTTTTTAAAATGGTGGATCATTTTTGCAAGTAGTCGTAATTTCTTTGATTCTTAAAGAAAATTTTTGAATTTTCTTGTGTTCTTTGAAATCTTTTCTTTTTGTTTGGCGTTGAATTAGTAAGTCATTGTGACCGAGTAATTTTGGAAAATGTTTTTATGTGTGTGTGTAACGTGCGAATTTCATCGGAATCACGAGGGTGTTGATGAAATACCAAAGGGACTCGTACCGACACTGAGAAGAAATTTTAAACAAGAATAGAAGACTACCAAAGTAGAGGAAATCAGAGTTCAAGTGACTCTGAGGGGAATGACGAAGACTTCTCCTACATCAAACGTATCGTACCTTATTTATTTTCTTTTCTCGTTCTTTTGATATGTTTTATGACACGCGATAAACTGTTGAAGTTTACCAACTGTGCATCGGTAGTTGGAAGACAATTCCATTGCCGTCTTCGTTCTTTTAAGTGAGGAATCCTCTTTGCTCGACTCAACCATCCTTGATCATCGATGGTTAAACGATAGGTAGCCATAGTTGATGTTTTTTTTTTTGTGGAAAACCCTTGTCTTTTATGTGTTTATGTTGTATGTGATCTAGTCGAGTGATCGAAAGTTGTGAGAACTTAAGACGACATTGTCCAATGTAGTCCGATCATGGAGAACACATGCCATGTAATATATATATATATCTTTTTACTGTGAACGATGATGCTTATTGAGATTTTGACCACGTTTGAGACGGAAGTGAGATGGTGTTCTTGTAATATCTTTTGGGTATGAATCCGTGGGTGAGCACCCTGCGATGACGTATGTATGAATTTTATTCTTTGTTTAGGATATGTAGCCATAGCTAGCAAGCTCGTGAACCTTCTTTAGCATGCAATTTTCTTTTGACTGGACTCATCCGATAAATATGTCAACATTTCTTATTTGATCATGGCTTGGCTGATTAGCAAGCATGAGTTAACTTGATTGAACTGATTGTTTTGGCATGGTTTGGCTATGTTGCCAACATGTCGTACTATGGTTGTTTGTGCTTCATAGTGACTTTTGTGTTTGATTGGATTGTGATGTCTTCGTGAGAGTTATGTACACGCCGAATGACTTTCGTATCGATGAATTCGTTTTTGACAAAATAGGTTTGTATGTACATAATATTGCGCTTAAGGTGATTTTGTATGACTAGTATTAATTACTTCGTCTTGTATATTCTGAACGTTTTCGATGGGGTTAGGTGTGACCTGTGCGATTTCATTTTGTGAGTAGTTGTTTTTATGAGATGATGAACCAAGTGAAAGGACGATTCGAATGTTGGAAGACATGCTTCGAACGTGTGTGATTGATTTTGATAATTGTTGAGGTCGACACTTACCGTTGGTAGTACCTTTGTACAACGACATTTACCCTGTTAACAATGAAGCTACAGCATTTGAAGAAAATATTGATGAAAATGTAGATCGCCAGTTGGATAGAATGAAGTAGGAAAAGTCAGTTGAATGGACTTGAGATGATTCGAGAGACTACGAAAGGGATGGTGTAGATTAAGAATCACTTGCTAACCGCGAGAAGCTTTGAAAAGAGACGTGTTGATAACCGTAGGAAGAATTTGGGAAATTGAAGTGGAGATCATGGATCGAGATGTTAAGAGAATTAAAGCAAGGTATAATACTCATTGTGAAGGTGTGATGGAACCCGAGACGTGAACCGAAGTCCATATTGGAACGTGAATACCTCTATAGTAAGAAGTACCCCCATCTTTCTAGTAGTACGAAATGCGAGTATAAGAACCAGAGAGCGCCGGGACGTCGCTCCCTTAAGGAGGGGAGGATGTAATACCAGTGAAAGTGCCGTATGATGCTAAGTTATTGTCTCAAGAGCTGTTCAATATGAGCATCTCTCTTAAGTTGTGGCTCACTTGTGGATGTGATATCCTAAGCCCAACGTCATTTATTTAATTCTATTTTACGTATATTTTTGAAATTTTTAAGAAATTTCGTTTGTTATAGATTTGACGGTTTAAGTTGAAACCAACGTTACGGTCGTAATTTAACGTTTGACGATTTAAGAAGAACCGATGACGACTACGATACCGACGGATGCCCAAAATTTACCTTTTATTACCGATTGGTCGATATTTGAGTTTTTCGAGATTTTATTTTTATTACGTGTTAAGTCGAGTCGGAACCATGTGTATATTTGTTTTGTGTGCGTTTGAACCATTTAAAAGTATTTTCGAGTGTTCGGGACGACCCCCAACTTCCGTAAAGTTTAAAACCGACTACTAGTCGTAATCCCGCTCTTTAAAAGTGGATTTGCCACTAAGGCCAAAAGATTAGCCAAATTGCACCAAAGGCCCCTCAATTTTTACAAAAAGGGAGGAAGGGAAAAACACACAACATAATTCAAAAAAAAAATATTTCTTCCTTCCCCTTTTCTCTCCCATGGCCGACGACCACCCTAACCACCATCACCACCACCATCATTTTTGGGGGTTTTTGACAAATCCAATCAAAGACCCATCCTCCTTTCATATTTGTAAGTCTATCTATCCATTAAAATCACACATGCAACATCTTTAATTTTTCAAGAATCAAAGATTTTTCAAAAACATGTTTTGATATAATTAAATCACGAATTTGTTTAATTAGTGTAAGGATAATGGATAATCAACCACAAAAACCAACCAAAATCGATTTGGTTGAGGTGTTTTGGCTACACCAAACCCACGGCCAAATGGGTTTGGTGGTGGCTTCATGGTGTTTGATGAAATGTGTCATGGGTTGTGTTTATAATGATGTTTTGGGTGTGTTTGAATGGGTTAAACACATTGCATGTATGATTTAGGATTGGGTTTTGATTAGGATTCGATTTTCATAGTGTTAAGGGCTGTTTAGATGATTGGGAATGAGTATAAGTGGTTAGTATGGGCTTAGGTAATGATAGAATGTATTGGAAACGAGTTTTGAAATGATTGTGGAAGAGTGATTTTGGGACAGCAGGTTTAAAGGGTATTTTCGTGGTTTTAAATTTTTGTCCAGGTCCTAAACATAGAATATAGTTGTAGAGCTTTGTCTTAGCTTCGTTTTGGTATAAAATTGAGCTTATAAGTCATCCCGAGTCAAAAGTTATGATATTTTAAAGTTTGAGGCGTACCGGGTGATGAAAATCACAAGGTACGGGTTTTTGTCAAAATATAGGTCGAATGTATAGGATTGTAACTAGAGTTCTAAAAATGTTTGGAAGTTTTTCTTTGGTCCTAAACCTGTACAAAAGAGTATATTTTCAAGTTTAGGAGTTGGTGTTTCAAGTTGAGTTGACTAAATAAGCCAAAGTCGAGTTGCACTTGGAAGGTGCAAATTTGTCCAAAATTTTAAGGTATAGAGATGTGTTGAACAGAAGGTCTTAGAAGTGAAAACATTTTATGAAATTTGGTATGGGGTTTCTACAGATTATAAGTGATTTTTACAAATTTTCTCAGATTTTTAGGAGTGGTCTAAGTGGGGTAAAACAGCCCGTACATTTGGTATGTACCGGCAGAATTGTAAAATGAGTAATAGTTTTAATAAAGTATAAAAATGGCTCGTGTCTAGTAAATATCACTTGTATGGATTTTTGGCGTGAGTTTATATGAACCTTGAGTGTTCTTAATTTTGTACATACAGTACTTGAAGGTACTTGAATGTGTTGATTCATTACGTGTTTATTCGTTAGGTGTTGTATTTGATTTCCCGGGGCATCCTCATCGTCGGTGATCGATTTCGTTTACGCCGTAGCTACTAATACTACCACTACTACTTAAGGTGAGTCTATAGCCTCGCTCTTTACTTATTTCAAATGTTTTTACCCGCGAGGGGGATACATGTTATTTAAATGAAAATGAACATAAGTCATGAATGATTGTTGGACCCGAATGTTGCCTTGAAATTGTGTTGAGTACCTAGTTGCAAAAGGCCCTAATTTCATGAACTATTAACTATTGTCTTGCCCTTGCGAAGGGGGAAATAGCCGCTTATACAAAGTGATAGTACTATGGGATTGACTACCCTATCCGAGACGAGGGCTAGTACGTTGATACCCCTGCGGACGGATAATTTGTGATAAGAGATAAGGTATAATTGCAACTAATGCCTTTAGTAGGGGCACTGGTTTCATCTGAATCACGCCGATAATTATTACGCGGGTGATTGAGTTAACGGATTAGTGTCATGAGCTTAAACACAATTGTCATATCCTTGAATAATAGATATTTTGCGCGACAATGCTTTTGAATGATCATGATTGGGTTTTAATACTTATGTTCAACTTATGATTTGATAAACCTATAGATTCTCTCAACCTTTGTGTTGACAGTTTTAAGCATGTGTTTTAGGTAACCAAGGTTGATAGCAGCGGAGCATGCGAGGATGGAAGTTGTTGTGGCTTGGCGGTCTACTTGTTTTTCCACCCTTATTTAACTTAAAACTCTTTTATTATTCTGTCATGTGAGCAAAAATGTACTTTTGGGTTGAGATTCAGTGGGGACCTAACGCAAACTCTGTTTAGTATTATCTTGGGATTTGGAAAACTGTAGACTTGTATGATTTTAATAATGTTTAAATTTATGTTTAAACTTTTACGTCTCTTTGAGTCGTTTAATATAGCTTATGTGTGATGATAACTACGTAGCACCCAAATGTTGTAGTTCCGCTACGCATAGCATTTGTTGGGGGTGTTATAGTTCTTGATATGATTCATCTTTCTTCTAACGAATAATATCGGAGCTCTTCATGGCGACGAGCTCGATCGAATAAAACCTTTATCAAACGGCTCTTGGAAATGCACAGATAATTCCTTTAGTTCAGATGGTGCTAAACGACATGGCGCACGTGCCACTGGTGCAACAACATGAATTAGATCGATTGGGAATTCTATTTGCCTTGGAGGCGGAAGCCCTGACAAAAAGACATCGAGATAGTCACAAATGACTGGGACATCTTCGAATCGATTCTCCTTCGATTCCTTCCCTGATATTTGAGCTACGAATAATTCACAAGCTCTTTCGATATACTTACGAGCTTTAATGCTCGAAACGATATTTAGTTGGAATTATTTTAATCTCGCGCGATAACTAAGGTCTAGTTATTTAAGGGAATCATAACTCTTTTTTTTCCTCACACGCTCCTCCTCCAGAACCATATGCACCACAGAACCACTTGCTCCACCCAAACTAGCGACCCACTAGAGCCGCCAGCTCCATCTTTCATGTTGGCCATGAATTCAGTTAAGGATGCAGCAACTTGTTTACTAATAGCTTGGCGCGTACGTACCCAATTTTTTTTTGCCGGCATGATTCTAGTACAACACGAATCATAATGAGTATTCATTCAATGATTCCATTACAAAAAAAAGGAATAATTAAAAGGAACAAAGGTTTTAAAAGAACGAATGATTGTAAGAAACAAGAAAGGAAAGATAATAATTGAATGATAGAGAATTATGAACCAAAAGATAGTCATTTCGTTGGTTACAAACAACTACAAGTTGAATTTCCATGCATTATAGATTATCACCATCTAATGCTATACAACTCAAAAAGATGTTTTCTACTAACTGATGTTACATTTTAGTTAGTGATTTACAAAGGATACTACAAATGATAAGCAAATTCACTAAGAGTTAATAGGTGAATCATGTGGCTCAAAAGGCTCCCCGGTCCCACTTAGAAGAAGATTTCTTCACTGTCTTTGTGGGATGCTCGGTATCCTCCTCTATTGGCGGCTTTGGAACAACCCTAATATAAATGATCGCATGATCATAGAACTAGGGGAAAAGAACAAAGAATGAGTCGAGCAAACAAATTACGTGTCAATAAGATTTTGTTTGCTCGAATGCTATACGCTTAAGCCCACACATTTATATAACATTATTTCCATAGATTGATCAAATCCATCCAAATAAGATATAGAAATCAGTGGTTCAACAATTTATAATTTCATTGTTCAAATGAATGGCCAATTCATTTCAACTAGACGATTATAAATCACCTTATTTAAGCATCACCAGCTCAACGCAGAAGATCAGGATCAAAACAAACGAGAAACTGATTTAACAGAAAAAGACCGGTGATATGATATGGAATTCTATTTGGCATACCAATGAACCTCAATTCCTAATCAAACAACAGGTACAATCTCAGACAAACTTGTTTCTAGCGAAACAGTAGAATGTCAAAGATTAATGAAAATGGGGATTAAATTTACTAAACGAAATGAACGGATTGATGAATCAGGAATAAGAACCAAGGAATCAAAATCCTTGTAACCAAATAAATATCATTAGGAATATTAACCATTTCGTTGGGATCATGGGCATCCACAAATATAGTTAAACTCGAGAATAACGGGATTCACTTCGGGAATAGATTTGGCATCGGCATTAAAATGAATAGGGTTGCTTCGTGACAATCTACGTCGTATAAATATGTCGCATAAGTATAAAATTTTCATTTATAATTAAATAAATGAAAACATACCTTATAATTCACAAGTACAAATAATCGATAATCATTACAGCATATATATATATATATATATATATATATATATATATATATATATATATATATATATATACATATATATATATAATTTTCTCATTCTCGTCCATTGGTAACTCAGAGGTTTCGCTTGCAACTGTTATAGCCAAAAGATTTCAAAAATTCATTTTTGGAAAATCTTTTCGTTCACTATAACTTGAGCTCTTGATACCAATCTATAACACTCTCAAAATCGGGTCACAATAGCGGAAGGGTCCTTGAGTGTTACTTACATGATACAATCACACAATTATAGAAAACGGCTCAAAACGAGTCGTTTTGATAAAAACATCCATTCATTTTAAAGATAAGTAATCCATACACGGTCCCAGATAATTCGAAATGTTTACAAAACATTACAAAAGATGAAAATATCTTTGAATGGATATATTTTATTAAAGCGGGCCAGAGTCACCAAAATTAAGCAAGCTTCATGAAACCACCTTCCTTGAGTACCTTCTTTATGGACCTGAGATAAAACATGCTATAAAATCAACAAAAGTTGTTGAGTGAATCCATAGGGTTTATATTAAATAAAGAGAACACAAGTATTCTGGATAACCTTCCATGGTTAATAATTCATCGAAAGACAATTATGTTGTACGGACATAATTGTCGGTGTTATTACATAAGCCTTATGCCATTGAACGTTAACATATATTATTTCAGCCCAACACACCTAGCCAAGTGCGTATATTTCTCTTATACTAATGCATCCGATGTGCTCCAATACACATGTGCTTCACTACACATTGCGATAGCTAATCGCATCAGACTAAGCATCACCCCGATAGATCTATCCATAGTATTAGCGTTCTTTCGATTAACAATTCACGATTCAATGGGTCTTTTAAGGCTAAAGCTAACTTATGTAATAACTTTCATCTAAGCATACAATCGGGTCCCTTGTGTTCTATTTTAAAATAAATAGGGTTTACCACAACTTCTGGTTGCACCCATTCATGGGTTTACATCAACTCTTGTTGTACCCTTCATTTTCAAAAATTACTTTTCAAGTAAACAGAGCTTCCACAACTACTAGTTGCACCATTCAATTGGTTTACCGCAACTTATAGTTGTACTCTTTATTTTTAATAAATAAGCATGTTATCCCCTCGCGGGTTTTATAAAACAAGTAAATAAATAAAAGCGAGGCTATGAACTCACCTGATATAGCTATTATACTTTTATCGAGGATGAATTGCTCAATGATCCACATATGATCGAACGAGACAAAAAAATGAAAGTATACGATTAACAAAAAACATCCATACTGCTCCAACATCACAAATGCTATTAACCGACTATAAACACTTTGTAACCTTTGTAGAATCACTTTTAAGACCATCCCTTTCAATATATATACAATAATTTATTAGTAATTTTGTATGGAAATAGATTATAGCAATGGTGTATGCTACGACAATTAAGAGGACAAGATCAAATTTTCTTTCAAATGACATAAAGAAAATAACATGAAGATTTTCTAACTTGGATATACTTGCAACTTAAAGACGTGTCTAACTAGTTTTGTGAAGCACGTCATATGAAGACACGTATCCTAATTTCTAACGTGGGTAAGTATTGAGTGAGTGAGATTCAAATTTGTGTTAATTTTTATTTCGTGTTATGATAAAGCGGGTATTATTGAAACCCGATATTTTAAAAGTTGTGCGATTTAAAGACACACGTAAAACACGAAAAATAAACTGTCAATATAAAATAAAAACATTGACATTCGGAGATCGTTGACATTTTGATATAAAAATGAGAACTAATAATTTAACAAATTTTAAGGCGTTGTATAAACGAAAGACGCTTAAAGGTATATCATAAATTTATGAAAAATACTCGTAAAACGAAAAATTAAACGACGATAATAGAAAATATTTCTATGTCATAATGAGAATATAAATATCCATACCTAACGTATTCCTTGCCGGTTATAACCTAAACAGCATTCTTACGCTAAGTTTTAAGCCTAACCTTCTTGGTTAGCCGATAATTTAAATTTCTCAATAAAGTAAATACAAAATATATAATAATCGAGATTAAAATAACGACCAGAAATATCAAGATTGTCACATACACCCAATTCGTTCACATCAAAAATACTAATGATATGGTGAACTCAAATTTACACATTCTAAATTGTGAAAAAATACCATGAAAAGTGTGAAAAGTTACACCATTTGTTGTAGTGTGTGTATATTAGTTTATATTTAGGTTGTTTATTGCATAAGTCATCAGTTTGAATTTAAGCAAAGTTCATTTAAATTTTAATAAGTTTTTTACTGACTGTAGTTTAGGTGGAGATTTATGTTCTGAAATGTTGTGCTTTTTCTTTATTAAAGTACATCGAATCATCATGTTAGTTAATTTTTCTAAAAGAACGATACTTTTAATCATACTATACCCTTCATTGTATTATACTCGTGTTCTTAGAGGAGAAGATCTTATCTATTAGTCATAACATATGATTATAATTTGCAAGGCAACCTAAAAGATGTATTTTTAATGTTCTTTCAAAACAAAATCTATGAACCAAACTCGTCTGTTGGGTGAGTAAAAACCAGACATTATGAAAGGTAGATTTTTTTGAATAAAGGCGATATTCTTACCCGCAAAGCTATTTCGCAAAAATTATATACGAATCGAACCCGCCCGTTGGGCGGGTTATGAAACTAGTATATATATATATATATATATATATATATATATATATATATATATATATATATATATATATATATATATATATATATATATATATATATATATATCAAATCAAATCAAATCAAAATCAAAATCAAAAGCCCTTATATAGGAAGGATGGTGAAACAATGCCTTAAATACAAAATTCAATAAAAATGACACATGTAATTCATTAAAGAGTTTCCATAAAATGCTTCAAAAAGAAAATAGGAATTACAAATGATGCCTTATATACAAAATTTTATTAAAATATATATGAAAGGATGGTGAAACAATGCCTTAAATACAAAATTTCATAAAATGCTTCAGAAAGAAAATAGGAATTACAAATAATGCCTTAAATACAAAATTCTATAAAAAATATATATGGAAGGATGGTGAAACAATGCCTTAAATACAAAATTCTATAAAAATGACACATGTAATTCATTAAGGGTTTCCATAAAATGCTTCAAAAAGAAAACAGGAATTATAAATGATGCCTTAAATACAAAATTCTATAAAAATGACACATGTAATTTATTAAGAGTTTCCATAAAATGCTTCAAAAAAATAGGAATTACAAATGATTCACAATAGTTTGACTTACTAAAATAAAAATATATTTAGATATTCGGACTTTCAAGTTTTGGACTAGGATATATACTGTTCCTATACTATACACGTGACAAAAAATAATACCAGGAATGAGCTTTTTGGGCTTACTTTTGTCAGAATACACTTTACCACAAAACTTACAAAAAACAAAATCATTTCAAAAATATATTTAATTATAATGTTTTTGCTAACAAAAAAACTTAACAATAATATTAATTTCAAAAAAAGTTAATGTAAAAAAGTTATTCATAACAATAACATATACAAAGTTTACTACCTCATAAAATTCAAAAATACATAATATATATATATATATATATATATATATATATATATATATATATATATATATATATATATATATATATATATATATATATATATATATATATATATATATATATATATATATGTATATATATATATATATATATATATATATATATATATATATATATATATATATATATATATATATATTATATA
>JANFOE010002135.1:0-164445 GCA_025667525.1 Glebionis coronaria | reverse complement strand
TGGTATTCTTTCCAAGATATTAAAGTGGCGTGTGTCCTCTCGACAATATTTTTCTTATAAATTGGACGTCTCTTTTCTCTCTTAGTCCTCTTTATATTTTTTGTTGTCACCAAAATAATTTGGGTTCTCTTTTCTATCAATAGCAAAATTATTTTTTTCTTAACTTGTCAACTTTTTGATACTTCTAACAGTTAAGATTGTTTTAGCTTTCTCTTGAGTCCCTCTCTTTGTACTCGAGTTGTTTAAAGCTGATTCCGTTTAGGTGACCTTGTTATATATGCTCTTGTACACTAACTTTGTTTTGTAGGACATTTTTAACCTATTTTTGTAGGTCGAAAATATTCTTTCTTTGTTGGTGCCTCAAGAAAAGGGGAGCTTATATCAAGGGGGAGCATCTTCAAGTGTTCAACTCATTACATTGCGATCGTCACTCACTTAAATTAAACATCTTGCAAGTGATGAATTATGGGATATCGAAGATGATCATTTTATTAGGCATGGAGCTGGTTAACCTATGGTGATTGAATACTTCACTAGGATGATGCAAGCTCAATATCTTTGGATGATGGGTCTACGGTTTGGATTCTCGCTTCTCAACCGATGACCACAAGGGACGAATAGCTTTTTGGATGCAAGCTTTCTCGAAGTTGATCCTCTTCTTATACAAATGAAGACTACCTTTCGGATGCAAGCTCTCTTGTCGTCAATTCTTCTCTTCCTCAAATGACGTGTAATCGATGACTGCCACTTTGGATGTGTGCTCTCTCGACGTTGATTCTTCTCTTCTTCAAATACGTTGACTACCTTTTTGATTCGACAAAAAGGGGAGAAGTAAGTGGAACGAGTAACTTATACATTTTATTATGCGTTATGGTTTACTTGTTTGTCATCATCAAAAAGGGGGAGATTGTTAGTGCAAACATTACAATGTTTAGTCGATATAATCTCTTCGTATTTTGTTGATGACAAACGTATAAGTCTCAATACATTATGTAAAATGTTAATGTACTCGTAATCACTCAAGAATAGATTTGTATACTTCTCTCGACACCTCCAAGATCGCATTCGACATGAATCACTCAAGGTGTGAATAAACAAGTTCTTAACCTAACTAAGTGATCAAGGATTAATATTTTCTTAAAACTCTCTTTTATACAAAAGTGACAAAGTATTTTTTTAAATAACTTTATTTCTAAGAAAATATTTTATTAAAAAGAAAATGGAAATTTTAATTTGGCATAATCCAAATGGTCTAAGAATATACCCTTGAGGTATAAACTTCACCAGATGACATTTCCCCACTAAAGGATAAAATGCACGGACTCCAAGCCAGAGGTTCCTTAAATGGACCTGCGGTTCTTTATCGATAAGGAACAGCAGGGTACAATTAAGGAACCGCCGGTATTTAGAGCCGTTTCACTCTTGCCCTATAAATAGTGGATCATTTCCAGATTTTCTTTCAACCCTTTTTGCACAGTTTCTTTAAAAACATCTTTAAACCCTTGATTAGTTAGTTTTGATTAATCTTGTTTAAGATGTGATTCTATCCTCAATCCTCTCATCCTCTCAAGTGCAAAGAGAAGAACACTTTCATCACTATGAAGTGTTGGGTTCACTACATGATGAAGATCTCTCCTTCTATAGATATAAGTTATGTTTTTAGTTTTACTACAATGTAAATCATGAAGATCCAAGTTGTGTGTATACTTAGACTTTATGTATATGTAGTAGATCCATGTGATGGGTTCAATTGGATGTGTTTGTAAGGGTATAAGATCCAAGTGATGGGTATCCTTGGATTAGGAGTGAGGAGTGTAGATTCAAGTTGTGTATTACTTAGATATAGTGTTAGAGTCATAGATCTAAGTGTTGTGTACTTAGATCTATATGGTTTATGTGTTTAGGCCATAACACACAAGGTTTGTTATATTGGGCCATAAAACATAACTAGTGTGAAGATTGGTGTAGATGGGTGTAGATTGGTTCTACCTAAGATTAGAACTCGACATCTAACCTTATGTCAAAAAATGGTGAAGTAGGCGACGCATGTAGATTGGTCCTACCTAATATTAGGACTCGACATCTAGCTTAGTGTCGGAAATTGTGTAAGCGAAATGTATGGTTTTCTCCGCCTTGAAAGGAGCTTGTTAATTAGTGAAGTAACTCTCGAGTTGGGTACTCGAGGAGTGGAGTAAGGCGAAGAGGAGCTTCATGACCGAACCACTATAAATCATCGTGTCGGTACTTTCCTTTTACATTTATGTCATTACTTCTATTGATGCATTTATATGTTATGTGTTGTATGCATATAATAATCTAAACATCTAAGTTGTGGAAAAGCTAAGGCTTAGTACGTGTGTGCTTCTTGTTTAGATTATGGTCAAGTGTGCATCCTTAGTCCAAACATTTTAGTTGCGGAAAAGCTAAGGCTTAGTATGTGTGTGCTTAGTGTTTAGACTATTGCTTGATGTACCCTTGATTTGATGTATTTGTGTGTTTACTTACTTGTAGTCTTTATAACTATAACAAACACATCTCATATTAAGTCAAGCTTGATAAGGAATTTGAAACAAAGGATTGTTTAAGTTTAACATGTATCAAATGGGTAATCCCACTGTCGGTGGTTCCTTAAAGAACCAACGATTCTTTATTGATAAAGAACCGCGGTCACAATTATAGAACCGCACCTAATGAATTAAACTAAAATGTTTTGAAAATTAATGAGAAACTATTCAACCCCCCCATTCTAGTTTCTACAATATGAATGTATAGGAAGTTGTATGTACTACCACAATTAATGAGAAGTTATACAATTTGATTACCAACTCTGCCCCTAATTCCTATAGTCTAATAGAAGCAAGGCAAGAAAGAGCATTAAAAGTGATTTGTGGCTTATCAATCACCTCAACCATGTCACCCACACAATAATCATATGCATCATCATCACCCTCTATACAATCATCTGCATCACCCTCATAAGATCTCCATAGAGTGTAACCGGCCACTACACTTGTGTCATGGGCTAAACTTTTTGTAACAATAGAAGCACTAACCTTTAGCTCTTTTATCCTCCAACTCCTTTTGAGTGAGTCTATAAAGCTTTTGTAACCCATGTCTAGTCACATAACCACTACTTTGGCCAAATGAATTAGGCTTGAATGATGGAGTCACAACCTTGCTAGCATAAGTAGTAGTAGCTTGGTTAGGATTATGAAGCAAATGAGCCTTATACCTTCGCTTAAGGATAACATTAGTAGCCTTTTGCATTCTAGCCAAAGCAAAGACCCACTAAAAGTAGTAACTTGAGTAATAGCTTGAAACATCCTCATTGGTGTCCTAACTTCTGTCTTTATCTCCCCCCAAGCAGACTTATAGCTACTTCATCAAGAAAATCAAATCTATTCAAAAGTGCTTCAAACAACTCTTGATATGTCTCAGTTGATCCAACTTGTTTGAGATTCTTCAGCTCCACAATTGGATCATCAAAGAAGAATCTAAACCTCTTGATCACCTCCACCTCAATGTGCTCCCATGGTGTGTTATCTGAGTACTGTTTCACATACTTCTGATACCAAACCAAAGTTGCATCAAACATATACATAGAAGCTAACTACACCTTATTCCATTCCCCACTCCTGTAACCCCAAAGCCTTACATCTATAAATCTAGTCCTTTTACATTATCCCCACTAAACTTTGTAAACTCAATCCGAATGAGTTTCCCATAAGGAGTGTTTGGTTCATGATGTGTTATAGGTTGACCAGTCCTTGGTTGAGTGGTTCTTACTCTACTTCTTAGTCTAGCCAACTCAGTTGTATGTGTGCTAACTTTAGCTTGAAGCTTAGCTAAGGCTTCTTGAATAGTGTCCAAAGCAACTTGGATTGGATTTGTAGGAGGTGGAATGGTAGTAGTGAGTGCATTAGGCTCCACAGTGTTTCTCTTAATGCTCATAATTATTTTAGAAGGTTGTTGGAGTTTGTTAGAAATTTGTTAAACAGTTAGACCGTTGATAAAACTCCTCTCCATATGTATTGTTTTGGTCTATAATAAGTTCTTCTCAGATCGATTTAAAATACATGGTCCTTTGCCACATGTATGTTATGACTTAAATTGCAGGTATTCACTAAACATCCCACCCTTCTTTGTGTCTATTTAATCTTATTCATCTCCATAAATTTTCTTAAATTTTTTTACCGAAGCTAGCTCTATAGTATTAATAAAAGGAAGTGATCAATGATGTATTTATTCAAAAGGAGATCACGATTCTCAATCGAATCTAGCTGCAAATTAGTAATATGATTATTTTTTTGATTAATTGAATTGTATTATTTTACAAAGCTGATCACACGACTCTTGAGGTCAATCAGTCTAGCAAGCTAGTAGCCAACAGCCTTGAGCTTGTATGAATTTGTAGAAGAATATGCACACTAATAGTTTGATAGTTTGTTTTAACATGGATACCATCTATCTCTAATCTCTAATTTATATAAAGGGTGTACCTCTTTGGTTGACAAGTTAAAGATTCTGAACATTTCCTAATATAAAGTTCAACATTTCTTTCTTCAGACAATATTATCGGTCACGGGTTCGAACGCCAGGTCGACCCGGTCGAGAACCGGATCTACCTGGTTGAGTCATCGGGTCACGGGATCAACCATCGGGTTAACGCAATTGGTTCATCGAGTGACAAGTAGTCGAGTCTCTAATTCACTGATTCGACCACCGGGTCAACCCGTTCGAGTCATCAGGTCACAAGATCGACCAGGGTCATCCCGATTGAGTCACCGATTCATTGATTTGATCAACATGTCAACTCGTTTGAGTCACCGAGAGTATATAGTGTTGGGAATAAAATGCTAAGTCATTCCCCCTGCTAGTTGGTCGTGGTTCCCCTTGTTGGACGCTTTTCCACCTGCTAGAGTTAATGAAGACAGTGGGATCTATTCCACTGTATGTGAAGATTCACATGCCATGAAAATAACTATGGAGCGTGTTTCTGTTTATATTTATAGTATATATTCCTTGAATAGTTGATAGTTATCTTTTACAAGGCTCATTGTGTCTATAAAAGGATAATTTAGGTTATTAGCTAATTATCGCTTATTCACTTTGTTTTTCACAGTTTTATGGTTGTAAACCTTAACAATGATTAAGAGTGTTCGTGTATTCTTGATATATTAAATCTTGCAATCGTTAAAATCATATTGTTCTTGTACTAAGTATTATATTATGCGTAGTACTTAATTATCAATCATGAACAGAGTTTCTCTAAGTATTAGTTTAGATTTATGCTTGCTAATACATCCTTACAAGCTAAGGCATAAGATTTGAGTTTTAGATCAACAAGTGGTGTCAGAGCTTGTTGATAAACTTTGATCAAACCAAGAAAAAATACTTCTTACTTTTACTTTCACAAAAACAATTATGTTTGCAGATTCATCATCTTCTGATCACAACAACAATGCTCTCAGAATTCTTGTTCTGGACCCGGACAATTTTGAGATGTGGGAGTTCAGGATTAAACAAACCATACAGATGCTCTAAGGGAAGTCATTGAGTTTGGTGATAATTTACCTAAGATGGTTCTTGTTGAACATGAGGAAGAGGCAAACAAAGGAAATGGTGCAAATACGGGAGAAAGTTCCAAAGAAGGCACCAAAAGTGGCAAGGAAAAGTCTATTGTTGTTATAGTAGAAGACATACAGAAGAGAATGAATGATGTAAGAGCTCACATCTCTTTGCTTCTAGCTTTTCCAGATAATTATCAATTAAGATTCAAGAAGCACACAACTACAAAAGCACTTTGAAAGCTATTGTGATTACTTTTGGTGGTAATGAGACCACTAAGAAAAAGAAGAAGAGTCAGATGAGAGATCAATTTTCTTCTTTCAAAGCTACTTCTGTAGAGACTATGGCATATGTTTACAACATTTTTAAGGATCTGGTTGCCCAACTTGAGTTCTTTGAATAGACATTACTTTTGAAGAATTGAATGCTAAATTCTTAAATATTCTTGAACCAAAATTGTTTGTCTACAAGTCTATTTGGCAGAATAGAAATGACATTGATGACAACAACATAGATGATATCTTCAATAATTCAAGGGCATTTGAGCCTATTGTTCAAAATCCGAAAGCTGTAGGTATAATTCCAACCAATCCTAGTGGATTGACTAGATCCTCACCTAACTTGGATTTTATTTGTCACAATGATGGGAACACTAAAAGAATGGGAAAGATGTTGTTCCCCTATTTCTCATCAACATGGCCCCACTTCTACTACTAGTATAAGCTATTTAGGTGATGAAGTTAGACATGGCACATTCAGCCTTGGCATTGTGTGTGCATACATTGCCTCCCAAGAACCAAAGGGGTTTAAGGTAGTGTATGATGATTTGGATCAAATTAGCCAAAGAGATCTTGATGAGATGGACATCAAGTGGAGTATGGTTCTCCTTAACATGAGAGCCAATGTTGAGTCCAAGATCATTAGACTCAAATAGTAAAAACCATTTTATCTAGGATGATTAACATTCATATGTATTAACATCGCGGAATTGAATGATAATCATGAACAAGATGTTTAAGAGACAAACAATTCCCAAAGGGTTTGTATTATTGATGATTAACACAAACCACTCTAGGCATGTATACATTGAATCCCATGCCTAGAGATCAAAGACTCTGTAGGTTACATTTGAGTAGTATGAATGAATAAATAAATCTACGATCTGGTGTTCCTTTTATAACTTAAGGAACCCAGGGATACATGGAAACTAAATAAAATATTGATGACTAAATCAAAACTGACTTATTCATCCTTATCATGTGTTGACCAAATCTTCATACTTTTCACTAGCAGTGGGAAGTACTCTAGCAGGGGAACTTACTCTAGCAGGGGAAAGTACTCTAACAGTGGGAACTCCAACAGTGGGAACTCCATCATAATGCCCTATTTGGTCCTTCTTGTTTTTATAGTGTTTGACTCATCAACTCTTGACCCAACAATCTTCCCCTAGTTGATGATGTCAAAAAACTTCACCTTAAGCATACAACACCAAAGATCAACAGGCTGAACACTCTCTGTAGACAACTTCCCCTTTTTGACATGATCAAATAGGGGTCTTCCATATGAACAACCTTGATTTTTAACTACTACTTAAGCAATATCATACATCAAACCCAAGCATTCCACTTTTCAAGATACCCTCCATGAAGCACAGTAGTACCACCCACCTAATAAAAATGATCTTGACCAGTAGATACTCACATTAGTTGTAGTAATATCAATAAACAATAGCAAAAATCTTCACCTCAATGCCATATGCAAAATGATTAAGACTTTAACAAATGAGCTTCCACTTAAAGTGTGCTAACCATTTCTTTTGATCAAAAGTAGATGTATCGACCATAAGAAGCAAACGGAGAACTAACCATTTGAAGAACAAATACTGTGTAGTACCATCCATGAAGAGTAGTACCAGAAATTAGCATGTAGTACATTTTTAAAAATGACCACACCAGTAGATGAACCAAGCAGTAGTAAACTCTAAAGAACGACTTTATTATGGTTGAATTGAGTAAATAAGAACAACTTTTGTCAAGAATCTTGAATCTTCAAATTCTGTAGGCTTTATGTAATGACCACATATGAAAAAATCTAATCATAACTTACTTGATGATGAAGTAGAATAACCCGAACTTGCATTTTATATCCTGCACTAACCACATGACAAAATGGTGGTATATACAAAATCCTCATTTTTTCTAAAAACGAGACACTGAGCAGGATAATGTAACTCCTACAAGTGATAGAAAATATGTGCATAGAGTACCATAGGAGAAATCACATATTCCTAGATCTTGTATCACTTTGTCACTAAGCGTGTAAGCATAAAACCCATACTCGCGAAAATCTCCTTCATCTTCAAATAAATGATAAAAAAATTTATTCGTAAACAATAAAATTAAATCAATCCTTTATACCTTTAAGACCACTTGTTGTGAATGAACAAACTTCAAACATTGCTGTCCTGAAACTCATATATGACAGTATGGGGAAATTTCAAAAACAATGGGAATCTGTTAATGAAAGCAGAGGGAACTATTGAAGGCAGGGGGATCGTAGCAGGGGGAAATTTTTCTAAAAGCAGTGGGAACTTTTTCAAACAGCATGGGGAACTTTTAATGCCACTATTTTTGTTATTAGCTGTACCAAACCCACAAATATTGGGAATGAATTTATAACATGTGATAAAAAACAGGGTGAATTAAAAGTTAACCTACTGTGAAAAGTGCCTGTACTCGAAATAACCTGTTGTACCATCATTTTGTGCAAACAACTCAGTCTCAGCTGCTATACCCACAGTCTGCTCCGTTATTCATATGCGTCCAAACCTTTTTTTCTTTTCATACTCCAAAAGCACCAGCACTTGTGAGACCCCCTTCATTCTCTCGTGTGAATTAGTACTGACTAACCCATGTCACTTTCACGTGAAGCACTTGCGTTTTATCTTTGTCCATAAAAGTAATACAATATTACTTCTCTTGGTAAAAAATACACCAATATTAATTATTTTAGCAAATATAGTACCCCACGTGAGAAAGGCAGCGTTGGTTGGCTTTTGCCTTGGTAAATGGATGTTGACATCAATCAATCTCTAATCAATGCTCTATTACGTAGCTGCTTCCAACATTGATGTATATTGGATAAACATAATTAACTACCATTAAACCAACACGTGATCCGTTATTCATTTTCGAACCAATAATGTGAAGCCATATGATTGATGTTCACGCTGTGTGATAATTGTAGAAACACGTCTCTTGTTTAGGAAAACAAAAAGAACGTATATGAGCGGTAAGTATCAAATACGACGGTTTAGGAAAACCGTGTGTGAATGACCCTAAAAGTGAGTTCGTTCTCGAGGAGGTATGGTGTTGTGAATTAACTTGTATTTCTTTGAGATTAATATTGAGAAGATGAATGACGGTTTCTTGGAAATTACACTATGACGTAAAAAATGAAAACGTAAAACCGTAGAAAAACCACAAAAATTAAAAATTATTAAAACCAAAAACAAAATCAAGAAAAAGATTAAAAAGACTAAAGCAAGTCTAAAATAATATAAATAAAGACAAAAATCCAATAAAGATATTTTAAAACCTTTTATTAATTAAATAATTAATTTTAAATGCTAATTAAAGCCCTAAAATTAAATTTAACTAATTCAAATGTTCAAAATATGATTTTATTGAACAATTACTTAACTTATATTATTAGAAGACTAAAAAGTAATTTTCTAAAAATTAAAACTTATTAAAACTATTTTTAAAACTCTAAAAATGAGTAATTAAAAACTAATTAAACTTAAAATAATTATAAAAATAAATCTAAAAGTTATAAAAATAATCTAAAAATGGAAATAGTCCTATTTAATGCCAAAGAACCTAAGAAAAATGAAAAATAAAGAAAAAGAAAATTGAAAATTAAATAATAAAATAATATTAAAATAATACAAAAAAAAAAAAAATAATAAAAGTCACTCAGTTGCGCCGCAACTAGTGGTGTCTTGCGCCGCAACTTGTGTTGCGAGATCACCAAGATCAGCAGCACCTTCAGTTGCGCCGCAATGCTTCTGTCTTGCGCCGCAACTTGTGAAACGGGAATACCAAAATCTGCAGCTCCTTGTGTTGCGCCGCAATTCTTCTGTCTTGCGCCGCAACTTGTATGACGGACCTGGTTGTAAGTTGACACTAGCAGGTTTGGACTAGTGATTTGCTTGAGATTTTAAGCCAAGAGGACTTGGGCTTATTGAGCTTATTTGGATGAATATTTTGGACAAAAGGGCACTCTTGTGATCCTTTGATCACAAGAAGTCAAGACAAACAAGCACAAATCACTTAGCACTCAAATTCAAGAAATCAAAAGCACCAAAGATCATAAAAACAAGCAAGATAACACTTATGCAGATTTTTAACACCCTTTCCTTAAAAACCTAACAAACTTGTTCAAATCTTGTTCCAAACTAATTAACTACTTACTAATAACCTTAATCAACCCTAAACAAGCAATCTAACACCTTTTAATTATCAAAACAAATCTAGATGTCCTGCTTAAACCTGTTGCCAAACACCCTTTAATTTTCTGAAAATCGTTTTTAACACATCAAATCCTTACAAAACTTGATTAAACTTGTTCCAATATCTCAAAACATGCATAACAACACTTGAGAACACAAATCCACTATCTATAACACACTTAATCAATTAATCAAGCAAATCATGTACCAAGCACTTTTATGAACTTTAAACAAGGAACAAGGTTTGTACCTTAGGGCTTTACATCCAAAGCCCTAGAGGGTGTATAACCCTCCTCCAATCCAACCCGGGTTGGAGCTGAACTAAATCAACAAGCCTTCAACCTATTTGAACACAAAACAAGAAAACAACAAAATAATATAACAATATATATTTTTTTATTTTCTTTCTTTCTTCTTAAAAACTTTGCAAAACTTTTTCAAACTTCCAAATATATTTTCTAAAACCCTATATTACCAATAACATTAACCATAAACACCAAAATACCTTTGAGAAGATTTTACCAAAATCTCTCAAAATCTCAAAACCTTAAACAACTTTTGAAAATCAAAGTTGCTTAACCATAAAACAAAGTGGAACTCAGAATCAATCTCCTCACAACACACAAACTTTTAAAAACAATAAAAAAGGAATTACACTTGAATATTTCAAAAACCAAACTTTTTATTTCTTTAAAAAGGAATTACATGTGAGAGACTAGAAACTGGAACTAAGGGATCACCACAACTTGGGTCTCCTTTTATAGAGCCTATAGAACATCCTAGAAGCATAAAAACATAAAACCCTAATACATAGAAAATCCCAAATGTGCCCTTGAGTGCATTTTGTCCTCTCATTTGATCTTGGCCTTTAAATTTTGCTTTGTGAGCAAGCATAGCATCTTAGACGTCCATTTTGCCACGTCACTAGTCTTGGAGGCTAAGGAATGATGTGATTGGTGGATTGGGGAATTGGGGTTTTGGTGCACATGAGTGGGATGCAGGTTTTTAGGAGTGGGAAGGGTTTTGGCATGTGTGAATTAAGTGTGTGCAAGTTTAATTGAGTTTTACCCAAGGAAAAGTGAGGGTAAAATCTGGGGTGGTAAGAATGATGAACAGTTACCATTTGATCCGAAATTGGGGGTGGTGTGGGTGTTAGGCGCATTTTTTTTTCAAATGTTTCAGCTTTGTCACTTTGGTCCTTGGTTTTTGGTTTTTTTGGCCTTTAAAGATTTTCAGCCTAAAACTTGCATCCCTTTGATAATTAACTTTCCCACTTTGACAATTTTGGCACCAACTTTTGATAAAAGGTTATCAAGGATGTAATTTGACATTTGGTGATTTTTCAAGGACTAATCTTGGACAATGTTGATCTTCAAAGGTCTTTAATGTCTCTTAAACTTCATGAGGGACCATAATTGGCAATTTGAATTTGTTGAGGGACTATTCTTGCCATTTCTTCAAAGTTGAAGGACCTTTTTGCAATTTTGACAAACTTAAGGGACCAAACTTGTAATTATTAATATACAAGGGTTTTAAGTGTCATTTCTTCAATAGATGATGATCAATCTTGTTTTGTCTTCAAGTCTTCAAGGGTATTTGATGAAAATTCCATGATTAGGGCCCGGTTCTTTGTACGGCTTCGTTTCTCGTGTTCGTTTTTCCTTGTATCTTGTGATCTTTTGTCTTTTTCACGATATCCATACCTAAAATACACAAGTAAACAAACACAAGCATATATATGGTATTTTATGACATTTTAATGCATTTAAAGCCCGAAAAGAACGATGAGATCATGTATAAATGCCATCTCATCACTCCCCCATACTAAGCCATTGCCGTGCCCTCACGCAATGCTAGAATAAAGTATCTAAGCATCACCAAAGTTCAATTTTATTAACCTTTATTGAAGAGTAAAAGACTTGCAACATACTACGAGATTGTGTAAAGACATAATGTATGATTTTCATCACCAAAATGTGACTTTTAGGGTCAAAGAATAGAAACAAGTTAATGTCCCTTAGAGTAAATTTCGTCATCCTTGATTGTCATACATTCCATGCTAAGTGCAAAAACAAGATCATTGTTGGTACAAGTCACAATGCTAACACTACTCATACGTTCAAATTGTGTAATACTTTTTCTCCCCGCAATCCTAGTTATTATAAAAGGAAATGGGTTACTAGCATTTTTTATCTATTTGTCATGGATCACAAGTGATTCATATTGACTTATTTAAGTAGTTATTAGTCCGAAAGTAAAGTAGCACGATTTGATCAATAGTTAGCCGAAGGACAAAATCTTTTAAAACGGCTTCTCGTGTATCTCCTTAAGTTCATATCTTGGCATAACTCGTTTCACGATTTGAGACCTTTCTCGGACCGATATTTGGCATGTACTTCATACTTCAAATCTTGGGAAGACGTTCTCGAAATTATGGTCTTCTCTTCATATAATTGGAATTTCTTCACTTGACGTTTTTGAGAGATTCTTCATATAGGACCACGACTTCATCATTTTTCTTCAATCTTTACTTTGGATTTTGATATACAACGATCCGCCTCCTTTTCGGACTTGGATATATTTATCCTCATACCTTGTTAGGGTCTTTTTGGATAGACTTTCTCCATTCTTTAGGGGAGTAATAGCTTCTCGTCGTGTGTCTTGATCCTTCATATTGATTTTGGAACAATGATACTTCACATCATCTTTGGATCTTTAGCAAAAATAGAGCTCCTCATGCCTTGTTAGGGCCTTTTTGGATGATCGCCAATCTTCGCGTCCCGTTTCAATAAGTTATGCCTTGGCTATGAACTCTATTCAACCCCGAGCAACTTTTAAACGATCTTGCGCTAGAGGCTAAGTAACTTTTCAAATCGTACGACCTTACTTATTGCAATTATGTTTTATTCCTAATGCATTGATCTTATGGGAAGAAAAAGCCACAATTAAAAACATATGAGTTTTTGAAAGAACATTTTCATGTTCTACGTTTAGCATGATCACTTGTCTAACTCTATCATTTCTCGTTCTTCACTATATAAAGACCTCTAATTAAAGAGACTCGTGAATACTTAGCCGTGCAAGTCAAAATTAAGCCAAATTTGGATTAGCTTTCATTAAGACTATATCAAATCAAAGTTTTGGGTTTTCAAGCCACCTATAGGATCTTGCACTTTCTTGGACTTTTTCAAGTTTAGAGAATGCATTTTATAGTTCCCTTGATAAGTGACTTTCTAGAATCAATTATAGGAACTTGCGAAAAGTTCTTGTTCTTAACCCGAATGAATTAAGACTTTCGCGTTTTAAAGCTCCCTATATAAAAGTCTAGCAAAACTTGAATTGAGCGGGTTAAGGAATGTAAATGGCTCCAAATGCCCATCAAGTCAAAAATTAACTCTTATTCTACCCATCGGAAAATATACATTCGTGTCTTAAAAACACTTATGAAAACTAAGAAAAATTTTAAAATTTGGCCATTTTTAGCCTTATTAGCAAAACAAAACATTGAAAGTTGGAACACGTGAGGGCGTAGCAAAGCAAGTACCTATTCACCCCCCCATACTAAAAGTAAACATTGTCCTCAATGTTTCGAGTCTAAAGGTGGAGCACCCCCATACTAGAGACGAAGAATCGAATGCTTAGGATCTAGCATGGAAAGGGTGATCAACAATATATCTAAAGCCGTTTATTAATTATGCTAAAAGATAATTGTTAGAACAATAAAGGATATGTCATGGAATCGTGAAAAACTTCTTCAAACGAACGATGGAGGCTCACGTAAACGAACACGAGAGTCTTCAATCGTAGACGATGATGATGATCTAGATAACACAATCACAAACAACCACGAGACAACGAGTTGGAAGGGTACAAGTCCCCTTATTAGTGAATGATAAGCATAAAGATAAGCATGGGATCTCCCCCACGAGGCACCTCGTTTTTTGATTACCGAGTCATGAGCTCGACTCGATCCCCTCAAAATGTGAACATTTAGGGAAATCATGGTGTGGTCAATTTTTGATGGGGCTTACATGATAAACAAGGCCCAAAAAGCAACCGGTATAAAGGACTAAGTCCTTAAATGATGCAAAATACCGGGGTCGAAGATGGCGTTCTCGTTTTCATTGGAAAAACAAATCAACACCACTTGAACATGTGCCATAAACTCAAAGAGTTCGAAGAAAATAGATGAGAAGTAGAAGGGTGAGACAATTGGTAAGACAAACGTTTGAGCTACTCGAGGTAGACTCGCACCAAGCAAATAGATATAGTTTCCATTTATTGCATCGGTGGAAGACCGAGATTTCCCTTTACATGAAATTCCGGGATCGAAAATCTCGTCCTCGGTGGACAAGGATGAGGGAAAATAAGGGGCTTCCCCCATACTAGAACCACACAAAACATCGTCAAAAGGAGTAGACGAGTTTGTAGTACTCAAATCACGGTGTGATGACGGAGTTAGATTTGTAGAAAGATCAATTAAATCACATTTAAGATCTTTTTCATTTTTATCTTTTAAACTCTCCTTATGAAAACCCTTTTTGATTATGTCGAAAATATTCGGTGTTTCTAAAAGAAATCTAGGCACACTTAAACTTTTCACATTTATCTTGAAGGTGGGAGGAGGATTTGACTTTTTAAAACATGAATCGATTAGAAAAATATCCCCCTCCGGGCTAACGTAATGGTCTTCATCAAACTCGAAAATCGAAGGCGGGTCGTCAAGAATACGTTTGATCTCGGAAAAATCTCCATCGGGATCAAAAACGTCTTCTCTTCCTCGTGGAAGAGGTTGAGCAATAAGATCGTCGATAATCGAGTCACTAGCTTCAACCGTCGTGAAACTAGGAATAGAAGGCTCTTCGATTGAAGATTTTGCCTTTGTCGTGTCGACCTCGATATCGAAAAACGTATCAATGTGAGCAAGGCCATCGGCGGACTTCTCACATGATAAATCCAAAATCTCACACGGTGTGGGATTAGGAGAAAAAGGCTCGTCTCGTGACGATTTTGCCTTGACGGTTTCAATTTTGTCCTTCGAAGGGATCGAACGTGGGTTCTCGAACATTTTAGCAAAATTACTAACACGTCCCTTCGGAATTAATTGTCGTTCATCTTGTAAAAACTTGGGTTCAACGATTTCCTCTAAAACCTTTTCACATTTTTCTTTTTCAAAATCATTAATTGGAATTTCTTCATTCAAAATGGGTGTGTATTGATTTAGAAAATCCTCAATAATTTCATCTTCATTAGAAAAATTAGGTTTACAAGGTACAAGATTTAAAACTCCCAAATATCCTACGAGTTTTTCCTTAGGTTTATTTTCACAAACATTTTTCAAAACTTCGTTGGATGACGGTTTCGTTGCCTCTACGTTCTTACTTGATGACGATGGTTGCACGACTCTAAAATTCGAGAGATATGGATCAATACGAGACGTACGAGTCTTAGGAGTCGAAGTAACTTGAACCTCTCCCACGGGATTGGGATTGGTGTCTTTAGACAAAGAATTAAATTTTTCCACTAAGCCCTCGAACATTAAAAGAAGTTTATCTCTTTCATTAGCGTGATCATTATTAATTTTATCCACGCACTCTCTCCACATCACTTGATTTTGGTCATACAAACGTTGTTGCTCTTCAAAAAGGGTGTCATAATCGTGTTCCATTTTTTTGTAAGTCTCCCCTTGGGCTTCCAATTTTTCTTTGTAATACTTATCGAGATCGACCACATGTTCTTGAAGTGACGCTATAAGTTTGTTATGACGGCTCATATAATCACAAAAAGATTCATTAAGATTCATTTCCTCATTTTGATTTTCACCACAATTAAAAGACGAATCAAATGACGAATGTGGTTGGTGACCTTGGTCGTTAGATTGAAAATTGTCACCATCACCACGTGGAGGAGAGTTATAGATATAACCCTCTCGACCTCCATAAACTTCACAATTAAAACAATTAGCCCCATCGGGTGGGCCTCCACAATATGGACACGAGAAATATCCCTCATCATTAGACATGATGCAACATAAACGGTGTTACGAGAATTAAACGTTTAGAGGGTGAAAGAAGAGAATTATGAAAATAGAGGGAAAGCAAAGAAGATTCTTTTTGGTTGTTTTGTGGATTTTCAATTTTTTTTTTTTTGTGTTTTTGATGATATTTAATTTTTTTGGATTTTGGTGTATCTTCGTAGACAACAATCTACAAAATCTCTCCTCGAATCAAACTCTTGATTAAAGAAGCCTCAAAGGAATGAAAACGATCACGTGGAGTGAACGCCTTCGAATGACTTTAGAACTTTGGTGAAAACCAAATTGTTCACGAGGGTTTAATCACAAAGAAAACCAAGCAAATATAGTATACGTATTAATACTTTGGGCGGCAAAACCCTCGATTAGCCTTCAATCTCAAAATACTCACAAGCAAGCGGGGAAACGAGGCGGCGCGAAGCACTTAAGAGCCTTTTTCCTTAGGGTATATTTTATAATACCCGCCTTATACCCACCTTATAGTTCGTATCTTTCAAAATCGAGCTTCTCGAAAGTATTTATCTATTTTTGCCTTTTCTTTTTGTTTGAGATTCAAATACAATGATCGAGTGATGAAATCCCGAATCAAGGTTGTGTTTTCACACTTTTGGAGATATTGTATTTTGGTTGTGATACTTAATACAATATATTAATAATATTCACAAAGAAAAACCGAGAAAACCGATAATACGTGTTAAGGGAGTTCCACTTAACACAAATACTATTATGGATAATATCAAAAACAAAATTTTCCAAATTAAATCACGACACACCTCCCTGGCAGCGGCGCCAAAAATGATAATTGTAGAAACACGTCTCTTGTTTAGGAAAACAAAAAGAACGTATATGAGCGGTAAGTATCAAATACGACGGTTTAGGAAAACCGTGTGTGAATGACCCTAAAAGTGAGTTCGTTCTCGAGGAGGTATGGTGTTGTGAATTAACTTGTATTTCTTTGAGATTAATATTGAGAAGATGAATGACGGTTTCTTGGAAATTACACTATGACGTAAAAAATGAAAACGTAAAACCGTAGAAAAACCACAAAAATTAAAAATTATTAAAACCAAAAACAAAATCAAGAAAAAGATTAAAAAGACTAAAGCAAGTCTAAAATAATATAAATAAAGACAAAAATCCAATAAAGATATTTTAAAACCTTTTATTAATTAAATAATTAATTTTAAATGCTAATTAAAGCCCTAAAATTAAATTTAACTAATTCAAATGTTCAAAATATGATTTTATTGAACAATTACTTAACTTATATTATTAGAAGACTAAAAAGTAATTTTCTAAAAATTAAAACTTATTAAAACTATTTTTAAAACTCTAAAAATGAGTAATTAAAAACTAATTAAACTTAAAATAATTATAAAAATAAATCTAAAAGTTATAAAAATAATCTAAAAATGGAAATAGTCCTATTTAATGCCAAAGAACCTAAGAAAAATGAAAAATAAAGAAAAAGAAAATTGAAAATTAAATAATAAAATAATATTAAAATAATACAAAAAAAAAAAAAAAAATAAAAGTCACTCAGTTGCGCCGCAACTAGTGGTGTCTTGCGCCGCAACTTGTGTTGCGAGATCACCAAGATCAGCAGCACCTTCAGTTGCGCCGCAATGCTTCTGTCTTGCGCCGCAACTTGTGAAACGGGAATACCAAAATCTGCAGCTCCTTGTGTTGCGCCGCAATTCTTCTGTCTTGCGCCGCAACTTGTATGACGGACCTGGTTGTAAGTTGACACTAGCAGGTTTGGACTAGTGATTTGCTTGAGATTTTAAGCCAAGAGGACTTGGGCTTATTGAGCTTATTTGGATGAATATTTTGGACAAAAGGGCACTCTTGTGATCCTTTGATCACAAGAAGTCAAGACAAACAAGCACAAATCACTTAGCACTCAAATTCAAGAAATCAAAAGCACCAAAGATCATAAAAACAAGCAAGATAACACTTATGCAGATTTTTAACACCCTTTCCTTAAAAACCTAACAAACTTGTTCAAATCTTGTTCCAAACTAATTAACTACTTACTAATAACCTTAATCAACCCTAAACAAGCAATCTAACACCTTTTAATTATCAAAACAAATCTAGATGTCCTGCTTAAACCTGTTGCCAAACACCCTTTAATTTTCTGAAAATCGTTTTTAACACATCAAATCCTTACAAAACTTGATTAAACTTGTTCCAATATCTCAAAACATGCATAACAACACTTGAGAACACAAATCCACTATCTATAACACACTTAATCAATTAATCAAGCAAATCATGTACCAAGCACTTTTATGAACTTTAAACAAGGAACAAGGTTTGTACCTTAGGGCTTTACATCCAAAGCCCTAGAGGGTGTATAACCCTCCTCCAATCCAACCCGGGTTGGAGCTGAACTAAATCAACAAGCCTTCAACCTATTTGAACACAAAACAAGAAAACAACAAAATAATATAACAATATATATTTTTTTATTTTCTTTCTTTCTTCTTAAAAACTTTGCAAAACTTTTTCAAACTTCCAAATATATTTTCTAAAACCCTATATTACCAATAACATTAACCATAAACACCAAAATACCTTTGAGAAGATTTTACCAAAATCTCTCAAAATCTCAAAACCTTAAACAACTTTTGAAAATCAAAGTTGCTTAACCATAAAACAAAGTGGAACTCAGAATCAATCTCCTCACAACACACAAACTTTTAAAAACAATAAAAAAGGAATTACACTTGAATATTTCAAAAACCAAACTTTTTATTTCTTTAAAAAGGAATTACATGTGAGAGACTAGAAACTGGAACTAAGGGATCACCACAACTTGGGTCTCCTTTTATAGAGCCTATAGAACATCCTAGAAGCATAAAAACATAAAACCCTAATACATAGAAAATCCCAAATGTGCCCTTGAGTGCATTTTGTCCTCTCATTTGATCTTGGCCTTTAAATTTTGCTTTGTGAGCAAGCATAGCATCTTAGACGTCCATTTTGCCACGTCACTAGTCTTGGAGGCTAAGGAATGATGTGATTGGTGGATTGGGGAATTGGGGTTTTGGTGCACATGAGTGGGATGCAGGTTTTTAGGAGTGGGAAGGGTTTTGGCATGTGTGAATTAAGTGTGTGCAAGTTTAATTGAGTTTTACCCAAGGAAAAGTGAGGGTAAAATCTGGGGTGGTAAGAATGATGAACAGTTACCATTTGATCCGAAATTGGGGGTGGTGTGGGTGTTAGGCGCATTTTTTTTTCAAATGTTTCAGCTTTGTCACTTTGGTCCTTGGTTTTTGGTTTTTTTGGCCTTTAAAGATTTTCAGCCTAAAACTTGCATCCCTTTGATAATTAACTTTCCCACTTTGACAATTTTGGCACCAACTTTTGATAAAAGGTTATCAAGGATGTAATTTGACATTTGGTGATTTTTCAAGGACTAATCTTGGACAATGTTGATCTTCAAAGGTCTTTAATGTCTCTTAAACTTCATGAGGGACCATAATTGGCAATTTGAATTTGTTGAGGGACTATTCTTGCCATTTCTTCAAAGTTGAAGGACCTTTTTGCAATTTTGACAAACTTAAGGGACCAAACTTGTAATTATTAATATACAAGGGTTTTAAGTGTCATTTCTTCAATAGATGATGATCAATCTTGTTTTGTCTTCAAGTCTTCAAGGGTATTTGATGAAAATTCCATAATTAGGGCCCGGTTCTTTGTACGGCTTCGTTTCTCGTGTTCGTTTTTCCTTGTATCTTGTGATCTTTTGTCTTTTTCACGATATCCATACCTAAAATACACAAGTAAACAAACACAAGCATATATATGGTATTTTATGACATTTTAATGCATTTAAAGCCCGAAAAGAACGATGAGATCATGTATAAATGCCATCTCATCACTGTGTATCATTCGAGAATAACAGAAGCCAAGAAACTTTCAGCGAACAAAAATTAAATACCTAGGGTTTCGACATAAACCCTAGATCTTCACAGCAACGAACACAAACACAGAAACATCTTGATTCTCATAGATATCGAGAGCCACCCGCTCTGATACCTCTTGTTGAATCCAAGATCATAGACTCAAATAGTAAAAAACATTTTATCTAGGATGATTAACATTAATATGATTTAACATAGCGGAATTGAATGATAATCATGAACAAGATGTTTAAGAGATGAACAATTCCCAAAGGGTTTGTATTATTGATGATTAACACAAACCACTCTAGGCATGTATACATTGAATCCCATGCCTAGAGATCAAAGACTCTGTAGGTTATATTTGAGTCGTATGAATGAATAAATAAACCTACGGTCTGGTGTTCCTTTTATAACTTAAGGAACCCAGGGATACATGGAAACTAAATAAAATATTGATGACTAAATCAAAACTGACTTATTCATCCTTATAATGTGTTGACCAAATCTTCATACTTTTCACTAGCAGTAGGAAGTACTCTAGCAGGGGCAAGTACTCCAGCATGGGGGACTTACTCTAGCAGGGGAAAGTACTCCAGCAGTGGGAACTCCAGCATAATGCCCTATTTGGTACTTCTTGTTTCCATAGTGTTTGACTCATCAACTCTTGACCCAACAGCCAATAGATTCTACAAGAAGTATGAAAAGAAATCTCCATCAAGTCGTCTTATGTTACTGGTTTTGACAAGTCCAAAATTGAGTACTACAATTGTGGTAAGAATGGTCACTTTGCTAGGGAGTGTAGATCTCCAAAGAAGGATTGGAAGAGCAACAACTACAGAAGGGAGCCAAGGATTGAAGATTCTGATTCCAAGTTTATGGTAGCTATGAATGGAATTGATGGTATAGGCGGGGATTGGAGTTTTATGATTGGTGAAGTTGAGAGGAATCAAGCACTTGTAGATAAGGAAGATGAGCAAGCACAAGCAGCTAAACAACATGCTCCAACATAATTTGCTTCGATGGATATGTCTTCTTCAAGTTGTGACAATGATGTATATATATTTGTACTAATGGTTGTAGAAAGAACACCAAGTCTTTAAATGCTAAAATAAAAAAACTAAATGTTGATTTTATCAATACTGATAGAGATATAGAAAATTACAAGCAAATTTGGCACAAGTTGAGTCTAGATTAAAAGAATACAAGCAAAGAGAGAGTAAATACTGTGAACATATAAGAGTTATTATAATGGAAAATAAAGAAAAAGTTGTTTATATAAAGCGATTAAACACTAAGCTAGAAAATTTTAAGACTGAAAAAGATAATGTTGATCTAACCTTGAAAAAGTTTGATGAGTCTAAGCTTAAGCTAGCAATTGTTATTGTTAATGGAAAGACTTCTATTAGGGACAAGTCTGGTGTAGGAAATTAAAATGTAGATGTTAAATTCCTCCTCCCCTGTCCCATATCTATGGAATGGGTGACAAGAAAGACATGTCATAGACATGCATTACTAGCTTTGCCAAAAAGGAGGAAGAAGCATTTGACTATAGTCAGTATATTCCTAGGGAAACTATTGAGGAATGTGATTTGTCCAAAATAAGAGAAATTAGGGATTTTAAAGCAGAACAAGAAAACAAGTCTGAGGCTAGTGTTGAAACAAAGTATGAATATAGTAGTCAAAGTAGTCCCAATTTAGTACCAAATCAAGGAAAAATGCTAAAACACCTAGTGCTAGATATGCTGAGATGTATAGGTCCAATCATACTAGAGGAAATCAAAGAAATTTGAACAATAAAAAATCTAGACACTTAGGAAAGGACTTTGTTATGAACAATAAAGCTTGTTTTTCTTATAGCATTTTTGACCACATGGCCTATAATTGTTAACAAGCCATTGATATGGTGACTCCAAATCCTCTTAAGAGGATGAATCCAAGAGCTGTATTGCTTAAGACTTGGAAAAAATATTTTTCCCCTGCAAGTCCCATTTCCATTGTTTCAAAGACTAGACCATTCGAACACCCAATACCAACAATGAATGGTGCATAACGAAGACCAAGTTATGCAAATTCATCTATTAATAGGCCCTACCAAAGACATGTAGCAAGGAAAAACAAACAGTGGGTTCCCACTGTTAAGCCAAGGGTTCCACGTGTTGGCCCAAATTTTGCCCCTGTTATTATGGGAAAATTGGGAAATGTTGTCAAAGCCTCAACTCGTTAGGTTTGTGAACCTAGACAAGGTTCCACACCCAATAGTTTATCACTGACCCTTAACTAATATTCATACATTGATACACGTGGTAGATCCAAGTCATTAATGGCTTGGGTCCCCAAAGAAAACTAATTTGTGTTTTCGTTTGCATGGCATCTCAAAGAAGAAGAACAATATAGCTTACTAGGATAGTGGATTCTCAAGGAATATGACATGACATAAAACATATTTGTCAAATTTTGTTCCTCCATATGAAGTAGATGGTGTATCCTTTGAAGATGGATATGGGACAATAACGGGTAAAGGGTCTATAGTGACAAATAGAATGGCATTTGACAATGTTTACTTGGTAAAAGAACTCAAATATAACTTGTTTAGTGTATCACAAATTTGTGATAATAAAAATTATGTTCTTTTCATTGAGACTGAGTATCTTGTGTTAGGAAAGAAGTTCATTTTTCCACTAGATACACCAATTTTAATAAGAACTCATAGGTAGAAAAATATGTATACCATTGACTTGAAGGGTATTGCTCTCCAAAACAATGAAACGTTTTCCCATTGGTAACAAATGGCACATGAGTCTGGGTCATCTAATTTTCAAGAATATGAACAAGCTGGTTAAAGAGAACCTTTTGAAAGGACTGCCTTTCAAAACCTTTAACAATGACCATTCCTGTGTTGCCTGTTTAAATGGGAAGTAGCATACAACATCTTGTAACTCAAAGACCGCTCAATCAACCACAAAGCCCCTCCAATTGTTACATATGGATCTATATGGACCTACTTATGTGGTGAACATGAACCACACATGGTATTGCTTGGTGATCACTAATGATTATTCCAGGTTTACTTAGACATTCTTTTTTAATGCTAAAAAGGAGACAACATGTATTCTTAAAGAGTTTATCACTCATATAGAGCATTAAAAAGGGCCTAAGTTCATTAGGTGAGGTGTGACTATGGTGGAGAATTCAAGAATAAGAAGTTGGATGATTTTTGTGTTGATAAGGGAATTAGAATACAATTTAGTATTACAAGGAACCCACAACAAAATTGTGTTGCTGAAAGGAGGAACAAAACCCTCATTGAAGCTGCAAGAACTATGCTTTCAGATACGAAGTTGCCTATAATATTTTGGGCTGAAGCAGTGAGCACTGCTTGCTATGTGTAGAATATGGCATTGGTGGTAAAAGCACACAATAAGATACTATATCAACTGTTCAATGGTACACCTCCATTGATTGACCTTTTAAGACCTTTTGGGTGTCATGTAGTGATACTCAATACCATTGATAATCTGGGAAAGTTCAATGAGAAGGGATATGAAGGATACTTCATTGGGTATTCTTTGAACAGCAAGAGCTTCAGAGTCTTCAATAAAAGGACATAACTGGTGATTGAGAATCTACATGTGGACTTATTGAAAGAAAAGCAAAGTGATCCTCAGACTGGTCCTATATGGTTATTTGATATTGAAACTCTATCTAATACTATGAATTATATGCCTATTTCTGTGGTAAATTGTACTAACATTTCAGGTACAAATGAGAAGGTGATTGAAGATGTGATTGACAAGGAAACAACTAAAGAGGTCATGGATGATAGTTTTATTCATCCTCAAAAGCCACAAGAGGAGTCTAGTGAAGTTCCTAAGGAGAGTGATCCACCTACTGGTTCATCTATTGAGAACAGAGGGAACCATGCTGAAGACAGTGGGAAACAGGATAACCAAGATTCCCTTGTTAATGCAAAACTTCCCCCGTTTCTACATTAGAGGTAGTTCACAATGAATCAGATGTAGACAAAGGCACCGCATCTAGCTCTTTTTCCACCTTTTGATACAACTTCAAGTGGACCCAGGATCATCTCAAGTGGAGGTCCTAGTTATTCAAACCTTCAAGCTGCCCATTAAAGGCAATCTCTGGGCAATGTGATAAACTTGGATGAACCTTTTAGATAATTCTTTCCTAATCAGGATTGTCCTATTGAAGTTGATATAGGAAACTTGGAGACAGATGTTATTATGAGCATGACTCATACTCACAAAGTCGACAAAGATCATCCTCAATCATAGATCATTGGCACCATCGATAATCCTAGGTAGACAAGATACCAATACAAGGAGCATGGCTATATTTCTAACATTACTATGAAATATAAACATGATAATATGCAATGTTGTATGTTTACTTGTTTTCTGTCACAGGGAGAATCAAAGAAGATCTTTGATGCTTTGAATGATCCAATCAGGGTGGAAACTATGCAAGAGGAGCTGATGCAGTTTGGAATTCAAGAAGTTTGGATCTTGGTGGATTGTCCAAAAGGTGTGAGACCAATTTGGACAAGATGGGTGATCAGAAATAAGAAGGATGAAAGAGGAATTATAGTTAGGAACAAGGATAGGTTGGTAGCATAAGGTTACACACAGGAATAAGTAATAGACTATGAAGATGTAATTTGCTCCAGTAGCAAGAATTAAAGCCATTAGGATTTTTCTTGCCTACTCTTCTTTCATGGGATTTACTGTGTACCAGATGGATGTTAAGATGGCCTTTCTCTATGGCACTATTGAAGAGGAGGTGTATGTTATGAAACCTCTTGGTTTTGAAGACCTAGAGCACCCAGACAAAGTTTTTAGGGTGAAAAAGGCTATGTATGTACTTTATCAGGCCCCTAGAGCTTGGTATGGTACTTTGTCCAAATATCTATTGGACACTGGATTCATGGAGGCATAATTGATCCGACTCTCTTCATCAAGAATCACAAAGGGGACTTTCTTTGGGCTCAGGTTTATGTAGATGACATCATCTTTGGATCCACAAATTTTAAGCTTAGAATTTTTTTTGCCAGATTGATGCAAGACAAGTTCCAAACGAGTGTTATGGGAGAACTAAATTTCTTCTTTGGATTACAAGTTTAACAAAGGAAGGTTGGGACATTGATCTCACAAGATAAATATGTTGCTGATATTTTGAAGAATTTTGGGTTCATAGATGGTAACAAAGTGACTAGTCCAATGGATAAGGAGCATCCATGGGGTAAAGATTATGAAGGGGAGAATGTGGATGTCAGACACTATAGATCCATGATAGGATCTCTGATGTATCTCACAACATCAAGGCATGCTATTATGTTGGTGTTGGTGTGTGTGTGTGTGTTTGTATGTGTGTGTGCGCGCGTTAGACATTAGGTGACACCAAAAGAGTGTCACCTATTTGCACTAAAGAGAATTTTTAGGTATATTAAGTCTCATACCACCTTGGGACTTTGGTATCTTACAGAATCCATCTTTGACCCGATTTCCTTCTTAGACAGTGATTATAGAGGTGGCAATGGTGATAGGAAGTCAACCCTCTGGTGGTTGTCAGTTTTTGGGGAGGAGATTGATATCTTGGCAATGCAAGAAGCAGCCAAGTGTCGCTACTTCCACAACTAAGGCTGAGTATGTGTCAACAAGTGCTTGTTGTGGGAAAGTCCTTTGTATTCAGAATCAATTGTTGGACTATAGGTACAGTTTTATAAAAGCCAGATACTTATTGATAATAATAGTGCAATTTGTAGAATTCAGAATCCTGTACAACACATTCAGACTAAACATATTGAAATCCGACACCATTTCATGAGAGATTGTTTTGAAAAACGGTTAATTGTTCCATAAATATTGAAAAAGAATTAAATGTGGCTAATCTTTTAACCAAACCTTTTGATGTTGGGAGGTTCAAGTACTTAGTAACGATTATTGGAGTGGTCAATCCCTAAGGATGTATCATTTTTGTATAGTTTGTATATGATTGCACTATTATTCACCTGTTGTAAATGTGTTGGTCAAATTTTCCATTGTAATTTTTTGCCACTGTTTTTGGAAAGTTTTCCCCATGTTTGGGTTTCTTCCTATTATATGTGTTTTTCTTAGTTTTAGTCTAACAGTGCAAGATAATTAATGTAAAAGAGTCATGGATCATGCAGCTTGCATTTCACAATTGGTATATTTTTATGATCCATTGTTGTAAATATTGTGTCTTTAAGGGAGGTTTTACCTTTTTAGTAAAATCTTTAGGACTTAGGGTATCAATAGGATACTCATATATGGTTCTAGACCATATCCATTGGTGATTGGGGGGGGGGGGGCTTGTGACAATGAAGGCATGTTGTATGACTTTCTAGAGTCCTTAATCTTTGAGGCACTGTAATGTGCTTCTTAATCATGATTTGTGCATTTATTTGCATAATGAGAGGATATGGTGCATATTGCCAAGACTTTTAACTTAGATATGGTTTTGGTCGGGTTGGTGACTTGGGGTATATATATTTCATTGGGTTACACTGGTTCAAGGTGAACTTATGTATTGGCCTTATTCATGAGCATCTGGTGTGAAAAAGGACTCTAGAATTCATATATATCTATCTTGCCCATATAAGTGTGTGTGTGTGTTTGGGCAGTGTTTGTCATCTCATGCCTATTGGAGAAGGGTCGATACACCTAGAAATGTTACCTATGTTTTTGTCAATTTTGCCCCGTTTGCAAATTTCCCCCTTTTTGACCAAGGTTTGACCGTTTTGCCCCTGTTTTTATGGTCGTTGGGCCTGTTGAGTAGAAAAAGTTGTTACGAATAGTTTATTGATTTGTTGAAATATTTAAGGCGATTTCTTCGTTCTTAGGTTTCTTATTTCACCTTATGAGACAATTTAAAGTTTTTTTTGGTAATCGTGATTTTCGACTCATTGGCCGACTAATCTACGGGGTTTGAGCCCACCGCCACACAGACTCAAAAGACAATTTATAGTTATTAAAAGATTTTCTTGCTAATTTATTTCAAATTTAAAACATGTTCCAATCCATTACTCCACGGAGCGCATCAGCCAACATAAAACTTCCCAGATGCTTCATTGGCAATTTCTCACACTTAAATGGTAAGATCTTCAGCATTTCCTACTTATCTTTCTCGCTCCCAAAAAAATATTATACTTTTATTCAGGTTAGAGAAGAAACCAGACACATTACTAAACTCATTCAAAGCATCCTTAACAACTTCCAAAGACTTCACATCTCCATTACAAACGAATAATAGCATTTTTTAATAACGTAATTTATAAAGAAACTAGCCAGAAGTTAGAACGAAAATTTACAGGATACAATTAAGATAGTTACATGGGTCGCTAAACCAGTCTAGCCAATTAAAAGAGATGTTTTTACTTCTACTTGAGATCTAGTTAAATATCGAAAGCTTGATCTAATTTAGAATTAGCTCTTTTTAAGCCGCTTCATATTAAAAAGGAACTTTTCCTTATAGTTCCAAAGAGACCACATTGTTGTGTTGACCGTCAATAAAGATCCTTAGGCGTTTTTCCAAATACGCACTATCGGCTAAGGAGAAAACATTCTTAAAATCACTGAGATGAGAATCTGAAAGAGACCACAAACAAATAATAGCTAAGTCCAACTATTTTGCATTTTTCGAAACAAATTCACAAGCTTGATAAACTTCACGATTTGAGGATACTAAAATATTAAAAAGTACTTCCTTCGTCCCAAAATTATTGTCCACCGATAAAAAACACACAGTTTAAGAAAAGTACCACATTTTCATATTTCTCTCTCTTACTTTTTGCCAAAAGACAGTTTTACCCTTAACCAATTAATTTAAAACTTTTTTAAAATTTGTAATTATAATTTCAATTAAGGGTAATCTAGTAATCTCCATCTAAAATTCCTACATATTTTTAGAAGTTTTAGAAGTGGACAATTAATTTGGGACCACCCGAAAAGAAAACATGGACTATAATTTTGGGACGGAGGGAGTAGTATACAAGTTAACCAGGTCGAGCTTGCTAAACTTCGCAAGAATTCTAAAACTAGAAGACGAATCAAATAGGCCTAACTGATCTAATTGATTAAAATCCAATCAAGTTTTTCTAAATTACTCTCGAATAGCTCACGAGGGTTGTCGTGTCATTTATGTTAGAAAATGATAAACCCTCATAAAATAACTTGATTATTTCATTAATATATATAAAGAATACAAGCCAAACCTATACAATGATACACTAAACCTTTATAAGTCTAATTTTATTTCAACACACCCTATCCGACTCACAAATCAGACTTAGCTTTAATTATCCACTAATAATTTACACATTATTACCTTGCTATGGATAAGTGAGTTATATCGAGTGAAAACACAAAAATAGACGTGGACCCAAAAAAAATGGAACTGAATTAAAGTCGGTATGAAGCTTATCATATTCCATGCAGCCGCCAACGAATATTTACGTACTTTATAAAGCTGCATGGTCATACATTAGACGTACAATCGCCAAAGAATACTATCAAAGTCATATAAAAAGTTTCCTGAACCTTTTACGTTCGTACGTGCTTCAATGTGTCCATCAATCCGAATGGATTCACAAATTTCCTCCAACACTGATCAATCAAATCGTGATTATGTCGACGACCTCCTACCTGGCTTTCGATTTTGTCCAACCGATCAAGAACTGATAGTTAACTACCTCCAACCAAAGTTAGAATCAAGAAGGCTCCCACCAGCCCGGATACACGAAGAGTTTATATACGACTACAATCCTGAAGAACTTGCTGGTTAGTAACAACACCTCAAACTTCATATATGTTATATGTTAATTGTTTTGTAATCTTGTTACTTTTTTTTTCTGTATCGACTGCTTTTGTTCTAAGGTTTTGTATTTTTATGAACAGAAACATATCTATCGGTTGCGAACAAATGGTACTTCATGACGCCAAGAGAGCGAATGTGCCCAAACGGGAATCGACCGAAGAGAACCACCAAGAAGAATGGCTATTGGAAAACAGGGAATGCACAAGTTGCGGTTTGTGATGTGACAAAACGAAGGCTAGGATACAAAAGAAACTTAGCTTATTATGATGAAAAGAAACGCAAGACTAAATGGCTAATGACTGAATACACCACGACTGATCCTAATCTCCCGGTTGGAAACGGGGCAAAGGTATATACTGGCGCTAAATGATATATACTTTCTTAAATGGCTTACCTTAACGTGTAACTTAAGTCATATATATACTGCTTGCGAACTACCAATTAAGAACGTGAGAGTTAACCCTGGATTTAATTAGTTTAGTTTGATAATTAGATCATGAAAAATTAAGGAATAACATGCCAATCTGAACTTAATGCAGGTTATTTTGTCTATTGGTTATGATTAAATGAAGAATATAGAACCATGATTAAGTTGCATCATATAGGCTAATTAACCATAAGTGAAAGATGCAGAATGTCACTTCCTTTTGCTTTACTATATGTAGCACAAAAATTAGTAGCTAGTCATCTGATTTTAACCAAAAGAATTTATACATGTCCTTGTAGTTAAACGATTTCGTGCTGTGTAAGATTTACAAGAAGGAGGAAAAAGGAGATCGAAACTTGCCCAATGAAGATAAGGGGAACGAAGAGCAAAACCAACCAGATGATGAACCTTCTCCCAAACGACAAAGACTAAACCCGGGCAGCAATCCACCAAATGAACCTCAACACGTATGGATTCAAGAGGCAAATCATCACTTGGTGGCACTTTTGCAGCCAGCAAACTGTTATCAACAAGAAGGTAATAACATTGATACCGAAGGAAGTTTCACCGCCCTGACAGGGGCTGCTCAGCCTTTTACTGCTCAAACGTTATTGGCTAACCAAGCTAGTACAAGTAACCATGATACCATGTCTGGCCAAACGAGAATATTCACCAGCCACTACCCAATCACAAATAATTCAAGTTCGACACAACCACAACTTGAAACCCCTCATGCTATGACTGAAAGAGAAACGATTCAATCTTTATGTGGGAGCTCAACATGCGAGGATCAACAAATTCAGTCTACCTTGATTGCAATAGATAAATTTTTGAATGGTGATTCAAGTTCTACTGAAATGGAAACTGATCAACCACCTTATTACACGATTGATACAATTCAATCTTCAGTGACTTCAACAAATGGGCCTCCAGATAGGACTGCTGATCAAGTTCTTCAACCAGATGAGGATTTCTTCGAATTAAATCCTACTGATGAATTCCTTCAACTTATCAACTTTAGTCATGATGATCAAGTACATGAACCAGCTCATAATGATACAAGAAAACCGCTTTATGATGAAGATTTCTTCGACTTAAATCCTACGGATGCATTCCTTCAACTTATCAACTTTAGTGATGATGATCAAGTACCTGAACCAGCTCATAATGATACAACAACACCGCTTTATGATGAAGATCTTTTAGACTTCCGCCGTGTTGATGAGTTCCCTCAACTACTACCCCAAACTCACGAAGATTCACCCAACTTCAAGAATATGGAATCTGATATCTTTTGAGGATGATGAGTTAACTTGGGCCAGAGTTCAACCGATTGAAGTATAATGAAGAGAATGTAACGGCTATGTTCGTTTGGGTGGCGTTTTCTTTGCTTTCAAGATGAGATGTGTACATAAACCTCAGATTTTGATTATGTTTTTTTAAATCTTTAGTTTTAGAAGTTTTTTATAGGTATGTTAAATCTATGAATTGTGCCAAAAGCATAACATTATACCCGTTCGTTACATGAAAGACAGTTTTATATATATAGACCTGGCCGGTTACTTAAAGTACCACATCGTGTAGCAATTACTTCAAGTAATTAACATTACATACTGTCGAAAGTGCAACAGATCATATATTATATATGCATACTATAAGCAACCAAGAACGAAGATTTCCCCTTCAATCACATATTTGCTATTACTCAATAAAAAAATATGCCACATACTGATAATGTCCATCGTGCCGATACCAAGCTCGATAAAAAATCTGCAACATGAAGTTTTGATAAACTATTACAGTACTATATTTTCTGCAAGAGTACAATATATAAACTTAATAAGAATTTTGGAAACAAACATGTTGACATAAGATAAACTTGCAATTTTTAAGAATTAAGAATTTACCTGAAGATGTCGTGGCGAGAAGCAAGTTCTCGTAAAATGGCATTCACAACTTCCAGTACAAAAAAATCACTTGGCACATCCATAATTACATCCACCGGACCACATTGTCGAAGTTAACTTCATTCCATAAGTTGGCTGCTATATGGAACAGTGAACAAATAAATGTTGGGCACTTTCGAGATCTTTATCACAAAATGGGCACTTTCGAGATCTTTATCATATGGAGAAGAGTATTATCACCTGTTTGGAGTTTGTTTGGGAATATTCCCAACAATCATCAAGGGAGGAATCGGCATATGACTCCAGGAGATGATCTAGAGTTGCGACTCTTCTTCTCAAGTGCACTTCTAACTTCTCTTCTCCATTGTCGTTTAAAACAACCCGGTTATCACCATTAAATATCAATTGTAGAGTTGCGACTTGTTCTCTTAAGCTAATTTTGTAAACATCTAAGTCATAAAGCCTAACCTGTCGAGCATCTAACCAAGTAGCTTATACTATCTCTTTTTTGAGGTTCTTCTTCCGATATTTTATTCAAGACTGACAATCTTCTGTTGTTATTGAATGTAGAGGCTTGGAGATTTTATAGAAATGATTTCTGGGTGGCGCTATCTTATATTGCTGATAATACTCTTCTCCATATGTGTTGTTTTGGTCTATAATACGTTCTTCTCAGATCCATTTGAATTACATGTTCCTTCGGCATATGTATGCCGTGATTTAACTTGCAGGTATTCTCTAAACATCCCACCCTTCTTTGTGTCTGTTTAATCTTATTCATCTCCATAATTTTCACGATTTATACTTGCAGCGAAGCTAGCTCTATTGGCTTGATTGAGGGAAGTGATTCTCAATCGACTCTAGCTGCAAAATACTCAAATAAAATTAATAATATACTTAGAGTTTTGATAGGTTTTCTGCATGATATTATTTATTCGGGTTGACTAGCCAGTTTTTCGAACCAAATGTTCGGATAAACATCACAATACAAGACATGAAGCGAAGATCAATTGATCAATGTGAATCTCGAGACTAGATGGTTCATAACAAGTAAATTACGTACTATATTAGCATCTGATCAAAATAGGGCATTTCAGCTCTTGATAAAGAGAGGTAAAATAATATGCAAAAATCAGATAGCAAAACTTGGAATATGTATTATACAAGAGCAAACTATGTTTTAAACACTCAAATAAAGGTTCTTAGATCTAATCAGTAAAAAACTTGAGCAAGTTGGATTGTGGATCCTTTCCGGATATAGTAGCCAGTAAATCCATCCAGAAACCGTGTTTGAGACAAAAACAGCATCTGCTTGTCCGCGGGAATATCTTCTTGATCTTGAATCTTGGCTTTTACATTTTCAATGGCCTCCGTGTTGTCTACTTCTAGATAGATCTTCTCTTCATCAGTGTCAACAAGATTAATGTATATGTGCCTCTGTTCCCTGTCCCTCATCAATGTATCATCCACAAGACGGAGGGTAGACTCATCCTGGATGCAGTAATAAGCAAGGATGCGATGGTCATCAAGCTTCCTTCCGCCATAAACCAACTTCTGTGTTGCTATTGGTGTACTTTCTTTGTCTAGAATCAATCTTTTCACTTCCCTTATTGTTGCACGGCAATGAACTTCCAGAGGGATCGTCTTTCTAGTAATAGTCTCGACAAAGATTGTCATCCTTCCTCCAAAATCAAACATAAGATCAAGGGTGTACTCCTCATATATGTTGTAGTCAGAGAGGGTGCGATTGTCCTCAAGCTGCGTTCCGACAAAGAACAGCCTTTGGTTGAACGGTGAAATATCTTCCTTGGAACTAATCATGGCCTTCACGTCGCTGATGGTGTAGAAACTGTGGACTTCCAGATAGATGGTCTTGTCGGTAAATTGTCCGGATGAATATATGCAAAGATCCAGGAATTCTAATTCCGGCTCTGGGCTTGGCTGGTTCCATATCAATGTAGTTGTTGTCGCAGTTGTAGTCCAGCCTAAGCCACGAATCACCCCTAACTTCTTTTGGATCTTTGATACCATAACGTTGTATGTGTCTAAGCCATGTCGACACTTATGGTTTTACCGGTTGGAGCCTTAACAAAGATCTGCTGCATCGTAGATGGAAAATTGAAACCTATTAATATTTTTGCGAGCAACAACAAGAAATCGAATGTCAAGAACTAATATTTTATAACTAAATCCTTAAAGTCGAATATGCGGCATGCATGCATGATCCACGAACTACATCATACCAGAAACTTATATCACGAAAAAATTAAAAAGGAAAAAGCGTACGATACGTACCTTGATAGAATAAATTTTTGTGGAAGCTAACGATGAAGAATGAATACATGAGTCTCCAGGGTGGTGAACATATTTATATAGAAAAACAATAGTCGGTCATATATATTTTGATAAGTAATTGTGTTTATCATAACTATGATTTATGAGTAAACATTATCAAGGACTATATTTTTGTTTTTTATTTTTTATTGCGTTATTATTTTCTCTATAAAAAAGTGAAATTTTTTTCTTGCTAAAAGACTTGTAAGATTCACACATATTTTATAGTAACGTCAAAAAAGTAGCAAACAACATCACGTATTATCAAATTTTAATTTATAAGTTATAAAGAACCATATCTAGATGTTTTTGCCAAACGTGTTTTTGTTAACGTTTTATGTTTTTTCAACCACTCAAGGGCAACATGTGGGTATCCCTTGGTTGAACTATGATCGTCATATACTTGCTTATTGTATGTATTATTATGTGGTTAGTATATTGCATGCGGCTTGTTGGAACTAATGTATTCTTGAGGGTCTATTAATTTATGGAAGTATACAATTCGATATGAAGAGGGTTATAGTTGGAGCTTGATATAAAGGGGGTTATAGCTAGAGGGCTGCTTGTGTAAATTGGAGTGTTATTTATTCAGTTGTGGACATCATACAACACATTTCACCATCAACCCACAACCATCTCCAATCTATCTTCTCATGTAATAACATATCATATATTGACCTTGTTAGCATTTTACAATCATTTGTGTATATGTGGGAGTATTATCTCATTGATCAACACTCAAACACGTTTCAGTCTTTCATATATTTTCGCTTATACTTTACCGACTCATTCATCAATAAAGATTGTGGTTGTTTTGTGATCATTGTTGTTATTCTAAATTATCTCACATTGTATCAAGAGTTATAATGTTGATTACTTGATCCATCTTAATCATAAGAGTTCATGAAATTGTGGTTTTTAATAGCTGGATTTCCGTGGTTAATTGATCCTATGGTTGGTCTTATATTGGGAGTTATACTTGCTTGTGGTGATCGAATTACGAGTTGGTGACTATACATGTTTCTAGGGTTTTCATCTTGAAACCTAGAATTTGGGGTTTTCATTTACGAGTGTTCGTTGATGGTTTGAGCATTCTCTATTACAAACTCTTGGCATATAAATCAAAAGTGTTTTGATTTTTTTTCCGCAGCTACTCTTTTCATAAAAGCACTATAAGGTGTATCAGTAGAATATTGGATATCGAAATACAATAGTCGGTTATATATATTGTAGAGAAAAATGAAAATATACTCCTTGTGGATTACAAAAATTGCATTTTTGCTCTCGAACTTTACACAGACGGCCTTTTTATGAGGAACTTATGTTGCACTTAATCTCCCTGGCCAAACTATAATGACTCAAATACCATCTTTAACCAACATACTATCGACCGTTTGCATTAAAAATTTGCATCGTTGGCCCTTTATATTAATAGGTATTGGGTTTGTTTTAATATTTTCAAAAAAAGTTGTAAATTTTTTCCGGAATTTTTTCCCTTCAAGAAAGTAATTATTAAAAAAATTTCAAAACATTTAGTCTCTAAAAACTCAATATTTCTTACGTAATTATTCAAAAAGAAAAATTGCTTCGTTATTTTTTTTCAGGAGTAAAGGTTTCATACATTTTTAATGTCATAAAATTTTATAATATCATAAAAATTTGTTATTTTGTTTGCGAAAAAACATTGAAATCTTTTTTAGAAAATAAAAGCTTTGAAAAGTTTTGAATAATTACTTTTTGGAAATGAGTATTCTTCTTCGGAAAAATGTTTTTTGAAAAGATTTTAAAAAACCAACACACCTTAATATAAATGACTAATTATGCACACTTTAATGCAAAGATTGTTAGTATGTTGGTTGAAGAGCATATCTCAGTCATTTCAATTTGGTTAGAGAGGTTAAGTGCAACGATAATTTCTTTACAAAGAGGGCGCCTGCACTTTTGTAAAATTGGGAAACAAATTAGCAATTTTTGCAAACCACAAAGAATATATTTACATTTTTTCTCTGTATGCTAACACAATATTACTTGCGTATCACATTTTGATAAGTCATTGTATGTATCATAGTTATAATTTACGAGTAAAAATTGTCTTTAAGTTATAAACAGACTACATTTTTATTTTTTACTTTTAATTGCGCTATTCTTCACAAAAGAGTGAAATATATTTCATAGTTCTAAAAATCCCTGTAAGATTTATGAATATTTTACAGTAACGTCAAAAAAGGTAGCAAACAACATCACGTATTTTCAAGTTATAAGTTATGAAGAAAGACATCTAGATAAAAGGACTAAACTGGTGACTATGAATCTACATGTAGATTTCTTGAAAGAAAAGCCAAGTGATCCTCAGTCTGGTACTAATTGGTTCTTTGATATTGAAACTCTGTCTAATACTATGAATTATATGCCTATTCCCATGACAAATTTTACTAACATTTCAGGTACAAAGGAGAAGGTGATTGAAGATGTGGCTGACAAGGAAACTCCTCCTCTTTTGAGATACATGAACTTTCCCACATGGTTTGAGGAACCAGAGAGAGTTACCTCAACTTAATAGGTCATGGATGATAGTCCCATTCATCATCAAAAGCCACAAGAGGAGTCTAGTGAAGTTCCTAAGGAGAGTGATCCACCTTCTGGTTCATATATTGAAAACATAGGGAACCATGCTTAAGACAGTAGGAAACAGGATAACCTAGATTCCCTTGTTAATGTAAAACTTCCTCTGTTTCTACATTAGAGGTAGTTCACAATGAATCATACGTAGACAAAGGCTTTTCTTTGCTGGAATGCTGCTTGAGGACAATCTTACCCTCTCTGACTACAACATGAATGTATTTGGCAAATATTATAAAATGTTTCTGTTTACAAAATGAATGTATTTGGCATGCCTTACAAAATGAGTTGAACTATATGAATAACTTCTATTGTGGTAGATGAATGTTTAACTCATCTTTCAAAATGAATGTTTGTGTTTACAAAATGAATGTACAACTAGAAGGATCGAAGCACAAGTTTCCTCAAGACTTATCTCATTCCATGAATGAGGCAAGGTTCTAAGGAACCTGGCATTGATGTTTTCATTTTTAGGTTTGGATCTGATTTGATTCAATTGGCTAAAAATCATTTGAAACCTGTCATACCCTTGATGAAGACCTTATGTTTCAGAAATCTTGTATTCTGTGAATTCATCTCTCAACAATGATCTGCGCATCTTCTTGGATTCCTCATTCCCTCCAAATCTTACCTTTATCCCATTCTAAATCTCCCTAGCATCATCGAAGTGATAAAAATCACCCATATGATCATCAGGAAGAGACTGAAGCAAAATGGTTTTTGCTTTAATTTCCTTCTGAACAGCAATGATTTCTTCAATAGATTTAGGGTCTAGAATGATGATCTGACCATTCTTGTCTCTACTAGTCTTCTTCTTGCTGTTGCCATTTTGGACAATTTTCCACAACTCTAGATCAATATTGGTGATCCAGCACTCCATTTTCATGGCCCAACTATCATACTCTTCCTTCTTCAAGAGTGGGAATTTTCCATTAGTATTGGAAACAGTTGCAACGATTTGCTGTGTTTGCTGTGTTGTGGTGGTGCTTGGATCTCCTGTTTTAGTAGAACTAGAAGCAGACATGATTAAACAAAGATGTTAGTAAGAAAAAAAATGGTTCTTCTTGAGCAGAGACTCTCCCAGGCTCCGATACCACTTGTTGGGTCCACTAGATGTGGATCTTGCAGTCTGTTAAGGATAGTGAACGACTTCCGTAATCACAAGTCTATTCACAGAGAGACTCTTAATGTAACATACAGTATAAGTGCGGAATACAAATACTATGAACAAGAAGAAACAGAATAACTAAATAACTTGATCCTTACTAAGGATTTCTACTATTAATATGAAATGAACAATGCTGATGAAGGTGTGTCTAAATCTTCTGCCAGTGGGTTCTTTTTATACTACAAGGAAACCCCAATACTACATTAAACCAAAACGTGTAACTTCTGATATGCATATGCTTTCCTAACATATCTCATGCATATCCTAGCAAACTACTAAGAATAATAATGTTTGACTTTATACTAGACCAGGAGCACGTATTGCTCCTACTACTAATAGGACCAGGAGGAACTACATACCTCCTAGCTTATCTATTACAAATACCTATTCCAGAGGTCCTAACACTTTGTACTTATCAATGGTGCCATCAGCTTTAATCTTCTTCTTGAAGATCCATTTATAGGCTAGTGGTTTACAACCAGGAAGTAAATCCACGAGCTCCCAATTATGAATTTGTAAAATAGACTCTATTTCACTGTTAATCACTTCTTTCCATCGAGGCCCTTCCGAGGAATTTATAGCTTCTTGATAAGAAGTGGGTTCATTTTCTACCATAAAAGAGACAAAATCGGGTCCAAATGATTTCTCGGTTCTCGCCCGTTTGCTTCTTCTAGGTTCAACCTCTTCTTCCTTGGGTTGATCTTGTCTCTCATCTTGGAGATCATTATCATCTTGTTGTCTCTTATCTTGGACAACTGCATCAAATATTCTAGATGTGCTTCCATTTTCCTTCTTTAAACAAGGAAATATGTTTTCAAAGAAGGACGCATTCCTTGATTCCATAACTGTGTTCTTGTGTATAACTGGACTTTTCGAATCATGTACAATGAAACGATACGCACTGCTATTCTTAGCATATCCAATAAATATACAATCCATAGATTCAGGTCCAACCGTTTGGGCCTTAGGTGTCGGTATATCTACCTTGGCTAGACACCCCCACACTCGTAAGTACTGGTATGATGGTTTTCTTCCCATCCATAGTTCATATGGGGTTTCCTCTTTATCCTTACGAGGTATATTGTTTAAAAGATAAGTAGCCGTTAGAATGGCTTCCCCCCACATATCCCGTCTCAAACCAGAACTTAACAACATCGCATGAACCATTTCTTTTAAGGTATGGTTCTTCCTTTCGGCAATACCGTTTTGCTGAGGTGAATAACGAGAAGTAAACTCGTGTCTAATTCCATGTGTTGGTCCCTTGTAATTCGATATTACTTATTATCTTAAGTAATAACTATTACTTGGACTCAAGTGTGTTGTTTTAACATAAAATAAGAACTATGAAAGATTAAAACAACAATACCAATATACTTTTCAACGTATAGACTTTTATTAGAATCAAATAAAGAATCTATAACCCACTTTGTTTGCGGAATAACAAAGTGGTTGAATGACAATGGGGTTTGATCTCCTCTACTTAAACGTTTAACCAAAGTTAAACTTTAAGCTCCAATCTAAATGTTCATATGCAACTTTGGCTATATGGTTTAGTTCGTATCGAGAGAGAAAGGTTTCCAGAGTTTAAGCTCTTGTATTGGTTGCCTTTTTCTCTTGATGTACACTCCTTTATATAGGCAGTGTAAATTAGGGTTTGCATATTGCATGTACCAATGCATTAGTTTATCCAGTGGGTGGTTGATGCCATGCTGGATAAACAGTACAAAGTACTTAATAAAGTATTCTAGAAAAGATAAAGGTTGTACTTATATCTAAGTATACAAGCAACCTACTTTGACTTAAAGTTATCTTTTCCCGCCTAATGCAAACCATCAGAATACTGAAGAGTCTTTAGTATCCTAGAGGAGATCGACATCATTCAGTTTGGTATTGTCAAGCCAAACTGAACTGAAAGCCCTTCTTCAGTCCTTGTTCTTCAGCAACTAGACCACCAAGTGTTTGAAGTGAAGACTCCTTTGTCTTCTAAGATCATTGGAAGGGGAGTGCTGAACTTTCTTCAGCTTTAAAGTCTTCAGTAGGAACTTTGTTCCTCTGGTCATCCATCAGCAGACTGGCCTTACTTCTGAGCGTGAAACACTTAGGGGGATTTTATATTCAAATCCTAGAGTTGCTTCAGGGTCAGTAAATACTGACCCAACAATCTCCCCTTATTTGGATATACAAGTAGCCTAAGTCTGATGTCAGTAGTAAGTGAGCATAACAACTTCTTCTTACTTGCACTAAACAATTAATAACTTATAAACATCAGATAATCATTTACTCAATAACATTACAAATTACACCAAACATTACTACAAATGATTATTCACTTCTCATTAGACCTAAGTTCTTCAATGATGGCAGTCTAAGTTAATGGATATGAGTTTCTGTGGTCTAATATAGCAAGTAAGCACATGTTGAAGGTTTTAGCAGCATCAGTAAGTACTAGACCACCATGAAGAGAGTAAAAGATCCTTTGAACATTCAAGAGAAGTTCATTGTTCATTTCATCAAGATCACTTATGCCCACAAAGTATTGACGTTCGTGATGATTGAACATAATCATTCCTAGTTCTGGTTCGTCCAGTACATGACCAGGGAGATGATTTTGAAACTGAACAAGGCCTTTTTATTTCTTTCTAGTGACAAAGATGTCACCAACTTCAGGTTGTATCAGATTTACCCTTTTGTTCAGCTCCAATATTGGATCTTGATCTTCTAGAGAAGCTTGAGTGTTGATGTTCAGAATTTCACCTAGTCTTTCATGATTTCTCATATAGTGCTCGATTCTGGTGCGAACTTCATCCCATCTCTTGGATTTCCTATTCTCAATTATCACACTCATTTCCATCCCTTTAGTATAAGAAAGTTCTTTTCCTTGAAAGTTTTCAAGTATCTCATCAGTTCCATCACCTCTATAGAACTTGAGATGGATGTCACCTTTGTTGGTCAACATATCAACATTGGTGATTGGTGAGATGTTTCTTCTGTTGAGTCTTGTTATACAAAACTTTTCATATAACACTTTCTTCTTAAAGACACTTTCTATTTCCACTCTTCCAATTTGCTCATACAAGCTTAGCTTCTGATTTCTTAGCTTTTCTTCTTGCTGAAGCCTGTATATCTTATCAATTTCTTCCTGAGTGGCCACTCCAGCGCTGATCAACTGATCAATTAGAGTAAGATCTTTGTTTTTGGGTATTGAGGGAGGTGAACCTTGCATATCATCATCTTTGGCTGACGACTCCCCCTTACCTTTTGCTGGGCTCTTTTCAGTGATGGGTGACTCAATGGATTGTTTCTGAGCCTTATTTTGGGCATGTTTCTGAAAGAGCTGCTGAATTGTGTTTTTCTCCCCCTCAGCAGAAGATTGCCTAACAGCTTCTGATGACCTTTCAGCAGGGAAGAAGCCACAAAGATGATCAAGAATGGTAGTTACCTTGGCCAGCATGGCTGGAACAGTTTCAAGGGCATTTAGCTTCTACTGAACCTCTTCAGAAATGGTCAGCTTTTGTTTCTCCAACAACGCCACTCTATCTTTGATCTTGGACACAGAATCACACAAGGTATTAACTTGGCCAGGAACAGGTGTGAATTATGGTGGAAACTCCATGGAAGCACCATTGATGGATTCCATTAGAGAGGACATCTCTTGCTTTAGGGAAGTGGTGGTGGCCACATCTTGGACCAAGGGCTTCAAAGCAACTATAAGGACATCCTTAATTTGTTCAGCAGAAGGAGGAGGTGGTCTTGCTTTGATAGTTGAGATTTCGTTGTCAGCAAGCACCTTTTCTTCCTTCAGTCTGGCAACCTGTGATTGAAGAATCAACACTTGATTGGTTAATTCTTTTACCTGCTCAGGTCTGGGTGAAAGTGGCAATTATGTTGCATCAGCAGGTTCTTCATCACTGTCATCTAGATTGACTAGAATTCTCTCATTGAACCCAAGTTCTTTCTCCAGATCATCTCCAGACATACTAACAACAAAAGTAGGCAAGCGTCCCACCATGGCTCCAGTGGTGAGATGCACTTCCTTGGGAATCTTTGGAGCATCAGCATGAGTGTGTGGATCAGTTTGAAGCCCTTCACCACCAGGGTTGGTTTGACCTGATGGATCCTGAGAAAGAGTCCCTTATAAATTTAGATCAATGATAATGTTTTTGGTTCCTTCAATAGAACCCCGTTGTAGGGGAGCTACATCATTAGATATAGATAGGCCAGGGTCAACATCAACTGTTGGATTTGCTGACACATCATTCCCTGATGCAGACTCAGAGTGACAAGTGAGAGAAATTGGTAATGAAGTATGACTTGTATTCAGAATGAAAGTACTTACCAATGCTGACTCCACACTACTGAGCTGACGGTGAGCTCCATCTTCACCCTTCTCTCTTAAAGAAGTTGAGAGATGGGTTGCTTGCTGGGCCTCTTTGTGCATATCCCCTCCAACAGAGACTGAAGGTGATGGCTGGCTGGGGTTCTTGTCCTTGGCCAGGGACTTGGTCTTCTTCAAAGGATTGCCTTGGGAATCATCATCAATCTCATTTGAGGTATATTGTGTGAGGGTTTTCCTCTTTCTGGACCCACGTCTAACCTTCTTGGTATTAATTGATGTTTGCTTCTGACGAGGTCCAGATGAAGCTCCAGGCTTTTTGCTTTGTAGATCCCCTTCTCCATTTGGAGAAGTGTCTTTGGGAGCTTTGTACACTACTGGACCATCTGCTGAGCAGATGTCCAGCATGGGTTGTGTAAGAGGAGGATCAATGGTGCTGATTGGAATGTTCCAGCGAGTAAGATCAAAGGCTTTAAAAATTAGTTGCTTTCCAGTTATTTTTGAAAATCATTTCCAAGATGGTCAGCAAAAAGGAGAAATAGAAATCTGGTGTACACAACATTTTTCTCTCTAGTATTTTTCTCTAGCTTCCCATGGAGATCTTCAAAAATAAGCCTCCCAAAATCAGCTTTGACCCCCTTGGCCAGACAATATAAAATGATAGCATCTTTTTGGTTGATCTGGTCAAGACCTCCAGTTTCCCCCCCAAACATTCGATGAGTATGGTCATCAATAATTTCCATCTTGGTGGCCAAGCACTCCTTTTAACCCCCCTTTTCTTGAAATTTCTTCAGTATAACCAATTTCTTTTAAAGAAATTTTTAACCATCATAAAATCATCAGGTACTGCATCATACTCATTAGGGTTTTCCAAATAATCTAACCCCAAAACTTTTCTAAATGATTTTAACCCAAATCTACCATGAATCCCCATCGTGGTAGAATCAAACTCAATGGACTTCTTGTTGTTAGAAGCCTCTGCTGTAAACTAAAATTCTTTTAACAGATTTTGAAACAACATACCAGGATCTTCAAATAAAGCAAACCTTAAAACACTTTTGGTTAGATAAGTCAAAACTTGTTCCCCAGGAAAAGACTTAATGTATTCAGGTTTAAGCAAGGTGATGTTGTTTAGTTTGAAAAAGATGTCATCAATGGGATAGTTAGCGTGAGTGGATGGTTTAAGAGTGATTTTGGTGATCTTGGGGGTGGAAGATGATTCAGCCATTTATGTTTCTGTGTGTTTTGAAAGAGAGAAAGGTTGTGTGTGTTTATGGATGAAAAGATTTGTAAGCGTGGAATGAAATCCAATTGTTAGGGATTATATAAAAACTTTAACTGAATTTTTAAAAAGTTTTTAAACCATATGAAAAAGTTATAAATCTTTTAGGGTTTCTTTTGAACATTTGGCACAAATTTTTTCATTAATGTTCTACAAAAAGGTATGGTTTTCTATTTGAGTCCAAGATTTTTGTGGATGGAGATGTTTGAAATTTCCTTAATTAACAAATGACACCTTTTTGAAAGAATGTTTGTTTTATTCACAAGAAATTTAATTCCATTAAATATTTTGAATCACATGATTGATGGGTTTTAAATGTTGTTGCTCAGATATGCTGAAGCTGATGGTAATACTTGAGAGCTTCAGTGCATGAGATGAGGCGACAAAACCCCATATACATGTTCACATAAGTGAACAAGACATATGACATTGCACGCTCCTCTACTCAGGCCTAGCTACTCATTTGTATTAAAAAAAATTCAGCATTGCTGAAGGAATCTTTTGATGACTGGTGATTATTTGTTCAACTTTAGTGAATCAGATAAGGCGACAAAACATCATATACACAATCACATAGAGTGAAACAGACATATGATATTGCACACTCCTTTACTCAGACAATGCTACTTCACATTAATCAAATTCTTTTAAGAAATGCTGAACCTTCAGGCTTCTTCAGTGAATGCTGAAGGTTCAGGTTTTGTATCATCAATGTTCAGCATACCAAGCTCCATTATCAATCTTTTGACAGTTGGTTCATCCAATGGTTTGGTGAAGATATCAGCCAATTGGTATTGAGTGGGGATGAAATGTAATTCAATGTCCCCTTTCACAATGTGATCTCTAATAAAGTGATATCTTATATCAATGTGTTTTGTTCTTGAGTGGAGGACTGGATTATTGGATATTGCAATAGCACTAGTGTTATCACAAAAGATTGGTACCTTTTCATATTCTATGTCATAATCAGCCAGTTGTCTTTTCATCCAAAGAACATTGGCACAACATCCAGCAGCTGCCACATATTCAGCTTCTTCTGAAGACATGGCAACTGTTTGTTTCTTTTTAGCACTCCAACACAGAAATTTGCCACCTAGCAATTGGCAGGCACCAGAAGTGATTTTTCTGTCCAAATTGCAACCAGCATAGTGAGAATCTGAGTACCCCTTTAGATCAAAACCTGAGGATTTGAGGTACCAAAGACCTAGACTTGGTGTACCTTTTAGGTATCTGAAGATTCTCTTAACATCAGTAAGGTGTGATTTCTTTGGATCTGCTTGGTATCTTGTACAAAGGCATGTAGAGAATTGAATGTCAGGTCTACTTGCAATTAAGTACATAAGTGACCCAATCATACCTCTATACTGAGTCTCATTGACTGATTGTCTAGTGAGATCAGGTCCTAAGTTGTTAGGGGGTACCATTGGAGTCTTCACTGAAGCACAATTGATATCATACTTCTTCAGCAGATCCTTGACATATTTTTCTTGATTGATGGAGATGCATTGGTCAGATTGTTTAATCTGAAGACCAAGGAAGTATGTGAGTTCTCCCATCATACTCATCTCAAACTTGCTGGTCATAAGCTTGGCAAATTGTTTGCAAAGTTTCAATCTTGTAAAGATTATGTCATCCACATATATTTGTACCAGAATAGTTTCAGTTTTAGATTTATAGATGAACAAGGTGCTATCTATTTTTCCTCTGCCAAATTTATGTTCAATGAGAAAAGTTGAGAGAGTTTCATACCATGCTCTTAGAGCTTGCTTCAGTCCATACAAAGCTTTGTAAAGCTTGTAGACATGATTTGGGTATTTACTACTCTTAAAGCCAGGAGGCTGGGTAACATAAACTTCTTCTTTTAGGTCAACATTTAGGAATGCACTTTTGACATCCATTTGGTAGATTATGAAGTTCATGTAAGTGGCATGCAAGGAATATTCATATGGCTTCCATACGTGCAACTGGAGCAAAGGTTTGATCAAAATCAACACCAGGCTCTTGATTGAATCCTTGGGCCACTAGCCTAGCTTTATTTTTGGTCACTACATTGGTTTCATCTCTTTTGAGCTTGTAAACCCATTTAGTGCCATTGGTTGATTTACCATTTAGAAGAGGAACCAATTTCCAGACTTTGTTTCTTTCAAATTGATTCAGTTCCTCTTGCATGGCATCCACCCATCCAGGGTGTGTGAGTGCTTCAGAAACCTTTGTAGGTTCAATTTCTGAGAGAAAATTTGCATAAAGGCATTCTACAGATGAAGCAACACTCAGTTTCTTTGCCATAGATCTAGTGACTCTACCTTCTCCAAGATTACCTATTATGTTCACCAGATGTATGTGACTATCTTGAGTCCAAGATTTTTGTGGAGCTGGAGAATAGGTACTGGTATCATGATTAGAGCTAGAACATGGAAGTCCATGACATGGACTTGGACTTGGAATGTCTCTAGTGTCTACTAAAGGATATTCAGTGGAGAAGGGTTCAATCATTGGAGGAGTTCCTTCTTGATCAGAAGAAGCATATCCAAGACCTAATTCCCTAGAGATGATAAGATAGTTTTAAGCAAGGGGCTCAGATTGTTCTTCAGCAGCTGCATATGATTGATCATTTTGATCATGTGTGTCAGCATGCTGATTGTTTTGAGACTGACCATTTTGGTCATTTGTGTTTCCTTGCTGATCATTTTTATCATTTTGTGATTGATCATTATTTGATTGACATCCATCAGTATGTGATACTAAAGGATTTCCTTTTGAGGACTTTCCATATCTTCAAATGGATCAATATGAGGGACTGAATTACTTGTTTGATATTTTTTAGAAGGCTCATAATGATTGAATTCATCAGATGGATAATTATTTTTTAGAAGGCTCATAATGATTGAAGTTTATCATCTGATGGATTTGAAAAAGTGAGAGCTTCATAAGTTTGATTGAAAGTGATGTGATAGGTTTCTTTAATACATTGTCTTCTTGTGTTGAAGACTCTGTATGCTTAGATACTAGGGAGTATCCAAGAAAATAACCATCATCAGATTTTTCATCAAACTTTCCAAGGTGATGCTTGTGATTGTGAATGAATACTGGACACCCAAACATATGTAAGAATGAAATGTTTGGAATTCTCCCCCTGAAGACTTCATAGGGAGTCTTCATGTGTCTCTTCACAATAATGGATCTATTTTGAGTGTAGAAAGCAGTGGCTACAACATCAGTCCAAAAATGCTTAGAGAGAGCAGATCCAGTAAGCATTGTTCTTGCTGCTTCAATCAAAGTTCTGTTCCTTCTTTCAGCCACACCATTTTGTTCAGGTGCGTAAGGAGATGAGAAATTTTGGGAAATTCCTTTGTCATCACAAAATTTGATCAGTGAGTGATTTCTGAATTTAGTGCCATTGTCAGTTCTGAGTTGTTTGACATGAGTGTCATTTTGATTTTCATCTCTTTTGATGAATTACATAATGGCATGTGGTGCATTGCTTTTCTTTGTCAGAAAATATACCCAGGTGTACCTTGAGTACTCATCAACAATGACAAGTGTATATTTTTCATGACAAATAGCCCTAGGTGATACTGGGCCAAATAAGTCCATGTGAAGCAAATGAAGACTTTCTTTGATTGAGAAAGTTTGCTTTGTTTTGAAACTGGCCCTATGGTGCTTCCCTTTTTCACATGCTGAGCACGGTTTGTCCTTGGTGTAGACAAGAGAGGGAAGACTAATAACAAGATTTTGTTTTGCCAGCAGAGTTATTGTTTTAAAATTGAGATGTGAGAGCCTCTTATGCCAAAGCCAATTGGTAATATTGGAGGCTTTAGCAAAGAAGCATGTCTCCTGAGTTGAGTTCATGTTCATGACATAAACATCTTTGACTCTTGGAGCAATCATCACAATTTCATCATTGGAGTTGAAGATTGTACCTTTTTTGTCATCAAACAGTACAAGATACTTTGCATCACAAAGTTGACTTATGCTGATGAGGTTGTACTTCAATCCATTTACATATGCTACCCTTGAGAAAACTATACCATTGCATTTCACTGAACCAAATCCTTTAGTAGTAGCTGATGAGTTATCACCAAAAACAACTTTAGGACCTTGTTCCTCCTTATACTTGTGCAGATAACTTTTGGTGCCAGTCATATGCCTTGAGCAGCCACTATATAGGTACCAAATAGGCTTCCTGAGATCACACTGCACAAGTTAAGGAAATGGTCAGTTTTGTTTTGAAACCCACCTTTGTTGGGTAGGGGTTTTAGATCTAGAAGGTGTTCTAGATCTGAAGGGTCCTCTTGTTGAGGGTATGTGTGATTACTCAGAAGAAGAAGAGGTCTAAATAGCTTTAGCTTTCTTAGCCTGAAGGGCTTCACCTCTTCTAAACCACTCTATATGGTTGTAACCAGATGTAGTGTGGACATTGCTTCCACAAGTCTCACAACATTTATCAATAGAGTTTGTATTTCTTGGTTTAATACCTCCTCCGAGTGAGATGATACGATTATGTCCATGAGTGTCATGGTCATAACTTCCACAAATATTGCAAACAGGGTAATAGTGGCAGTCATCTGAGTGATGATTGCCCATACCACAATGAATGCATGGTGGGAAAGGCATATTTCGCCTGGAATGAGATGCTTCAGATTTGTGAGCATCAGCACTTGTTTTGGCCAGTATATACTGAGTGTGTTCACAAGTGCGATGGTCAGTCCTTTCACATTTGGTACAACAAATCACTTTTAGGCAAGTTTTAGTGAGTTGGTTATTTAGACTACATAAATCACAAGCCTTTTTAAATTGTGTCTTGTACTTGAGATGAGGAGAGTATGAAGGTTCATCTTTGAACCGTGTTGGTGTTTGCTGCTGCCTGATTTGCAATTTAAGATCATAGATCTAGTGCATGACAAGAGACATTCTCTCATCTTCCTCAGATCTAGCATTCTTCAGTTTTTTTGTTGAAACTAAAGAGGTAGTTCCCATATATGATCCTTCAGCAGGAGCTGAAGAGTTCTTTAAAATGTGAATTTTGACATTTTTGGAAGAACTACCTTTGTGTGTGGTGTGAGACTGGATGATAGACTGGATAGTTTGGGGTCCAGTATAGGGTTCAGCACCAGCCAGCTTCTCCAAAGGAGGAAGTGGGGTACTTACTTCATTCTCTATATCATCATCTGAGTCATCCTCAGTAACTGAGGATTTAACTGGTGCTGAAGTGTCAACACATGCTTGTAACTCAGGAAGAAGGATTCGTCCAGTGTCATGATTGGGTAAATTCTCTTCATTTGACCTTTCAATGTCAGGGATCGAGCTACCAACCTCATTTGAGGCTTTGACAAAGACAATAGGTTTGGTGCTGGAGGAGCCTTCAGCACCAAGCATTTTCTTCTTTTGGGCAGGTATTTGTTCACTTATGCATTGATTTACCCTATCTGAGTTTCTAAGCCAAGATTTAACAATGTCTTTTGCTTCTTTTAGTTCCACTCTAAAAGAGTTATTTTCCTCCAAAATTTCTTTGTTCAATTGTTAAAAAGTAAGATTATCAAGTTTAGCTTCTTTTAGCTCTATTTGCTTAATTTCAAAATCTTCAAGTTGTAAAACAAGTTTGTGAAATTTTTCAAGAAAATTGTTTCTTTGCTCTTTAAAATTTTTTAGATCAATGCACAAGTAATCAAAGACAAATTTAATGTCATCTTTATCTTCTAATTCAAGAAGAGTTTGTACCTTTTTTATGGTGACATTGACTCATTCTCCATTTCTGGCACTTTCTCTGGTGACAACATTTGAGTTTGCCCCTTCATCATCAGCAAGTGCCATTAGCACTTTCACATTAACCAACTCATCATCATCTGAAGAAACATCTTCTTCATCCCATTCATATGCTTCAGCAACAAGTCCTTTGTTCTTGTCTTGCTTGGGAGTCTTGGATGAGGAGCTCTCAGTACTCATTAAGGCCAATCTTGCCTTGATTTCCCTGTATTTTGCCTCAAAGTCTTTTGTAGGCCTGAGTTCAACCTTGCTTCGCTGAAATGAAGTAGAAGCAATTTTGATTGACTAGTTGGTCTTGTTTGAGCTGGTGAGGAATATGAAGGGAGAGATTTTTTTGAATAACAATCCCTAGCATTGTGACCAGTCTTCCCACATTTGTAGCATTCAGTGTCAACTGAAGCTTTTGTGGAGCTGGAGAACTTGCCTCATTTCTTAAAGAACCTTCTAGACTTGGCCAGAAGTGCTCTTTCATGAAATTCCTCTTTGAGGTCATTCAGATATTCCCCACTAGATCTAGTATCTTCCTCATCATCAGGACTATCTTGGTAGTCTTGAATGACAGCTTCACTGAAGAAGGCTGTGGACAAGGGTGTAGAAAGGGTTAATGCTTTACTCTTGCTTCAGCCTTCATAAATCCTATCAACTAGGTTTTCTTCAAATTTTAGTTTCCCAAAAAGAGAGGCTATATCACAATCTTTAATGTGATTAGCATGGATTTGGCAGAAACTGAGCCACTTCTTTGGCAATGCATTAACAAAAACTGTGTTGATTTCAAGTTTTGAAAGCTCAATACCATCATTCACAAGTTCATTCATCAATGCTTTGTATCTGGTGAATGTCTGTGTGAGGGTTTCCCCTTCTGTGTGCTTGAAGGTGTTGTATTGAAGCTTTATTTCCATGATTCTGGTTTCTTTTACATCAGATGGTCCCTCATGGTAAAGAATAAGGTCCTCCCATGTTGATTTAGCTGTTTTACAATTTACAACAGAATTCATTTGGTCATCTGGGAGTACAGACATGATGAGACTTTTGAGACGCTGATCAAGGTTAGCAGCTTTTCTCTCATCAGCAGTCCATTGTACTTCAGGTTTTTTATTGTCCCCAACCATGGGAACAAAAGGACCATTTTCAATGATTCCAAGGAATTGAGGTTCAATTCTAACCATGTGGACAAGAAACTTCTTCTTCCAATTTGTAAAATTGGCTACCTCTAGTACAGGAGCAGCATTGAGTTGGCCACCCCTATATTCTAAGGTTTGTGGTATAACTTGAGCCATTTTGGATATTGATTTGAAAACTTTTAAATGAGCAGTTTAATAAATAAGAGTTTAACTAATCAAACTGCTCTGATACCACTTGTTGGTCCCTTGTAATTCGATATTACTTATTATCTTAAGTAATAACTATTACTTGGACTCAAGTGTGTTGTTTTAACATAAGATAAGAACTATGAAAGATTAAAACAGCAATAGCAATATACTTTTCAACGTATAGACTTTTATTAGAATCAAATAAGGAATCTATTAACCACTTTGTTTGCGGAATAACAAAGTGGTTGAATGACAATGGGGTTTGATCTCCTCTACTTAAACGTTTAACCAAAGTTAAACTTTAAGCTCTAATCTAAACGTTCATATGCAACTTTGGCTATATGGTTTAGTTGGTGTCGAGAGAGAAAGGTTTCCAGAGTTTAAGCTCTTGTATTGGTTGCCTTTCTCTCTTGATGTACACTCCTTTATATAGGCAGTGTAAATTAGGGTTTGCATATTGCATGTACCAATGCATTAGTTTATCCAGTGGGTGGTTGATGCCCATGCTGGATAAATAGTACAAAGTACTTAATAAGCTGTTCTAGAAAAGATAAAGGTTGTACTTATATCTAAGTATACAAGCAACCTACTTTGACTTAAAGTTATCTTTTCCTGCCTAATACAAACCATCAGAATATTGAAGAGTATTCAGTATCCTAGAGGAGATCGACATCATTCAGTTTGGTATTGTCAAGCCAAACTGAACTGAAAGCCCTTCTTCAGTCCTTGTTCTTCAGCAACTAGACCGCATAGTATTTGAAGTGAAGACTCCTTTGTCTTCTAAGATCACTGGAAGGGGAGTGCTGAACTTTATTCAGCTTTAAAGTCTTCAGTAGGAACTTTGTTCCTCTGGTCATCCATCAGCAGACTGGCCTTACTGCTGAGCATGAAACACTTAGGGGGATTTTATATTCAAATCCTAGAGTTTCTTCAGGGTCAATAAATATTGACCCAACACCATGTTTCGCACATAGATCAGCAAAAGGAGACACATATTCACCTCCTCTATCACTTCGTACAACCTTGATTTTCCTACTAAGTTGATTCTCAACTATGGTTTTGTATAGAACAAACTTGTCTATATCGTCATCTTTACTTTTCAACAAGTAAACATAGTAGTACTTTGTCCAATCATCACTAAACGTGATGAAGTACTTATTGCCACCTTTTGTGGGTAGTGATTTCAAATCACATATGTCTGTGTGTGTCATATCAAGTGGTTCGGTTTTTCGTTCAACCGATTTAAAAGATGATCTTGTAAGTTTGGCTTCGACACAAGCAATACTACAAAAAATCCCTTAGAGACCCCCCCTAAAGAGACTGGTTACGTGAAAACAAGTGTCTATGACCTAAAATGGTGGGAAGGGAATAAATAGAAACTTGTTTTTTTAAAAAAACCAGTCTCTATAAGGTGAATTCTAAAGAGACTAGTTTTGTAGGCTGCAACCACTCCTTTTATACACTTAAAGACACTGGTTTTTACGTAACAACCTGTCTTTATGTGTTAATGTTAAGGACACCGTTTTATGTAAAAAAACTAGTATTTTTAGACATTTAAAAACACTGGTTTTTTAACAACGATTCTTTTTTATGTAAATGAATTTTGTGCTTAACTTTTTTTAACTTACAATCATAAGGACTCAACGGTATACCCAAAAGTTTTTATAACATATTATGTTTTTAGTCTTTTTAAACTTTATATGTGATTAAATTATAAGGACCATTAAATAAATAAATAATTAAGAATCATAACTTGTGTAAAACTTATTTATAGGCACTTCCTGTTAATACATCCTCTTCTTTTCTTTTTAATCTGATAAAAAAGGCAACAGCGGGTCTTGAACCCTTGACCTCTAAACTGACATTAGACGCAGCATCTCTCTGTTAAACCATATGATATATAGGCACTTCCTGTTAATACATACTCTTCTTTTCTTTTTAATATGTTTTTTATTTCTTGATAAAGAAAAAACCAAAAAATACCAAAAAATGGACAGCAGGTGGATCGAACCCCTGACCTCAGAGAATAAACAGACACATAAATACACTCTTTAACCATGTGCACCAAGTGTTCTTTTTGGTTTATCATTACAAAAGCTTTTACTTGTACACTTTTAACTTTATTTGCTTAAAAGCCTATTTTATGCTTATTTCGAGCTTATTTGCGCTTGTCTTTTCAACTTACTATTTTTTATAACAACCGTCTTACATATGAGTCGATTGGGTATCGTTGTACACGCTAAAAGTCGAAATGGTATCCTTGCACACGATATAATTCGATAGGGTATCGTTCTACACAATATGAATCAATAGGGTATCGTTGTATGATATAAGTCCATAGCGATATGAGTTGATAGGGTATCGTTGTATACGATATGAGCCGACAAGGTATTGTTGTACACCATATTAATCGATAGGGTGTCGTTGTGCACAAAATGAGTCGATAGAGTGTCGTTGTACTTTATATGTGTCTATTGGGTATTGTTGTACACCATATGAATCGATTGGGTGTCGTTGTACAAGATAGGAGTCTATAGGGTATCGTTGAACGCGATATGAGTCCATAGGGTATCTTGCACCCGATAGAAGTCCATAGGACATCCTTGTACACGATATGAGTCGATAGAGTATCGTTGTACATGAGAACCGCTCACATCAGGTACTCGCATGCCTGCTTACCGACTATTATGGCTTGCTTTCGGGTAGAGAAAATTAATTACCCCACAATGCACAAATTCCAACTAATCAAATCGGACCTCCTTGTAAACACCATACTATAAATTGGGTTTCGAGCGATCCGATTCGATTCAATCTTGATACAGACATCGTTTCGAACCGAAACAAAGTGAACCTATTAAAATTAAAAGTCTAATTACATGTTCATTAAAATAGTTTAAAATGAAACTATTTTTTTAAAAAGTAATTAAATATATTATAAATTATAAATTAATCTACATATTTAATAAATACTAATATTAACATTTTTTTCTTTTGTTAACTTTCTATCCTAAATTTTTACCACATCTCACAAACTTATTTGCTTTTCTCCCGCCGACATTTCACCAAAATTTAAACACTCTCGTTTCAGATCTGCTGCTAATACATTTCACCACTTTGATTGTATCATTCGATTGTAGAAAGTCATGGTCTTCGTTTCTATAGAGAAACCACATAAGCCGATTCCATCTGTATCATAAAAACACAATTCAAAGCAGTCATTTTATTTTATGATCTTCTATTCGTTTTTTTATCTCATTGGTTCGGATCCTTTAATTGTTTCCTAATTATTGGATCATCACCGTTGTGTTATTCAACCCTCCTTCAAAAAACAAGGCTCAACATCGGTTCAAACTAAACCGAACCAAATACCAAGTTGATAAAACACGAACCGAATAAAATCATGCATAATTGAAACCGAACCGAAACGAGAAAAATTGAACCAAGTATATATTTAAGCGTATTTTACTTGGTTTTAATCTGAAATCGAAGTAAACCGAACTGATAAAAATCGAAATAGATACATAAAAACCATAATCAAACTGAAAATAATCAGTTAGTTTCAGCTCGATTTCGAATCAATTTTAGATTTATTTTGCTCGAACCTGCTCCAAAATTGCCTCTCCAAAATTTTTATTAGCCCCGCCCTTATTTTTACCCAAGTTGAAATTATCCCTCCATCCCAATTTCAGATTTCAAAAGTTAAATTTTCATATCTCACCAAAAACCCATCTCTCAGAACCATCAAATCTCTATCTTCATTATCAAACCACCGGCTACTTTACTCTTCACCCTCAACCCTATTATTTTTAATTAATCTACAATCAAATGAATGACACAACAGAACTAATCAAATCTCTATCAAAACCCTTTGAAGAAGAACCGAATTACTCTAGTGAAGTTGATCAGATCGGGCTTAGAACCAAATCCTTAAAATAAGAAATGATGGAGTATGTGATAGAGAGTCGTATGATCTTGGGAAATATTCGTTTGTTTCTTAGATTTGAAAAGGTATGTCATCGTAGCTTCTTACCTTTGAGTTTTGACTAGTCCTTTCATGTAATACTTAATGAAAATGAAAGAAAATGGATTATAAAGCTATTTTAAAAAGAAACGAGATAAATATTAAAGCTAGCACTTAATAAAAATTAAAACTAAACTTTTTGATTAAATACTAATAATAGAATTTGCTGAAAAATATAACTAAAAATAACTGACTTTCAGAATAAAAATTAAAACGACTTTCGGATAAAACTAAATTGATACGGAACAAATGTTAAATATGGGGGAACATGTTCTCCATGGGGGGACATGATTTTGGAGGGAAAGTGGAAGTCCACTTCGGAATGTTTTTTTATCAACTACTTCGGAATGTTTTTTTATCTTTACTTCGAAATTTTGTTTATTTACTTCGCAATATTATTTCTTTTAACTTCGGAATACTGGAAAAAGACACAACTTCGGAATACTAAAAAACGAACTTCGGAATTAAAAAAAATATACTAACTTCGGAAATTGGGTTTTAACTTCGGAATTGAGAACTTATCTTCAGAAAAATACTATCCGAAGAATTAACTTCGGAAAACATAAAGTAAACGAGATATTCGGAAAATAATAAAAAACAACTTCGGAATAATAAGAAAAGATGAGACTTCGGGAACTTATTAAAAAGGGAACTTTGGATTAAAAAAATAAACTTCGGAATAATAGACCCTAATATGCACTTTCAAAACCCGATCCTAAATTCTAGGAAACAAAAAAAAGCCAAATAATCTAAGAAATAAGCTAATCAAAACACCAAATAAGATCCAAACACTAAATCAACAAAATCAACAAACTTTATTCGAATCAAATCATAAAAACTATGAAACCCACTTTGTCAATTTAAAACCAAATCAATCAAATCAATAAAACTAAAAAAACCCAAATCAACAAGAAAGGAGGATGAGATTAATGAAAAACTTGATTAAAGAATTAAGATCTAAGATTCAATAACAAGATTCAGGAAAATGAAAACATGGAACATTAATTTACACCTACTCCTACTCATAAACTATTTCTAAAACTAAAAATAAAACTAATAAAACCAAATCCTTCAATGAAATGAAAGGTCTTCTATTTATGGGAGAGGAGGTTGGTAGGTGGTGGGTGACTTGCTTTCTTCTTTCTTTTAGTCTTCTCGTCTTTTAATTAAACTTGACGTTCTCGACTTTGGCTCGGGATTTGTCGATAAATAAAACGAACCCGTCTTCTAATTTCTTCTTTTATTAGATTTTGGTTCTTCGACTTGTAAATCTTCCATCTTTGGTCATTTTCTTTAATAAATCTTCAAAATAGTCCCGTTGACTTCCGATCTTTTGCACTTCTGATCCTTTAACTTCGTCTTTTGTCTTTTTCTTCGATAAAAGCCCGTGAAATCCCGTGTTTTCTTCCTTTTACATCTTTTGGTCCTAAAACACAACAAAAACACATACCACGCATAATTCCGACATTTACGACATTAAATACACGTTATGGTATTGTTTTTAATTGTTTTAAGTGGTAAAAGGACGGGTGTTCTCACACCTATCATTTATCCTTATGATATATGCTTAATTGCTTCGTTATTGAATGCTTGCTTATTATAAAGGTTTTGCCTTTGTCTAGCAATTCCGGTATAATATCTCTTTGATGTGTCTAACTCCATGTCCTTAAATGCTAAGTGCTAAAACTTTTTACTTAGTCTTCTCTTTTTAAGTAATCATGTTTCTTGCGTGTCAATGTGTTAATTACGCACCTTCTCTACATTGGTTTATTGTAGACTTTATTAGGCTTGCCTTTTTCTAGATAAGTATCTAGATTACATTTAGCCTTGCACATTAATCTCTGTGGTTTTGCTTACATGCTTATGCTTACATGCTTATGCTTACATGATTATGCTTACATGCTTATTCTTACATGCTTATGCTTACATGCTTATGCTTGCATGCTTATGCTTACATATGTATGGTTACATGCTTAAATCTATATGCTTAAACCTATTTGAGTTTAGGTCTAGGAATGGTGGAGCATTTTCCTTGATTTTGCATGCTTAGTTGAGTTAGGGTTTACTTTGTTGAATATTAAGTAAACCGCCACTACTACAAAAAAGCCGTTAGAGACTGGTTACGTGAAAACAAGTGTCTATGACCTAAAAATGGTGGGAAGGGAATAAATACAAACTTGTTTTCTTAAAAAAACCAGTCTCTATAAGGTGAATTCTAAAGAGACTAGTTTTGTAGGCTACAACCACTCCTTTTATACACTTAAAGACACTGGTTTTTATGTAACAACATGTCTTTATGTGTTAATGTTAAGGACACAGTTTTATATAAAAAAACTAGTGTTTTTAAACATTTAAAAACACTGTTTTTTTAACAACCAGTCTTTTTTATATAAATAAATTTTATGCTTAATTTTTTTTAACTTACAATCATAAGGACTTAACGGTATCTACTTGTTTTTATAACATATTACGCTTTTAGTCTTTATAAACTTTATATGTGATTAAATTATAAGGACCATTAAATAAATAAAAAATTAAGAATCATAACTTGTGTAAAACTTATTTACAGACACTTCCTGTTAATACATCCTCTTTTTTTTCTTTTTAATCTGATAAAAAAGGCAACAAAGTGTCTTGAACCCTTGACCTCTCAACTTTTATCAGACGCAGCATCTCTCTGTTATGAGTGGTTAATTACCAAAAAGCTGATAAACTAAATAATATCTGAACAAAAAAAGTTGCACACAGCAGTTCTAGAACCCCCGACCTACACACAAACATCAAACTCAACATCCACGAATTAACCAACTAGTCCGTGGACTCTTTTTGTTTACATCTCATTATATTTTCTTTTTGTACGTTTTGTGTTTTTTACAAGTTGTTAATAGAAAAAATAGAGTTCAAAAAGAGACCACTGTTGGTCTCGAACCCTTGACACTGCACAACAGAAAGACGCAGCAAGAACCACATTTCACCATCTGTGCTCTCTTTAGATTTTGTTTATATTTTCTTTCATACTCTCTTTTATTTTTATTTTTATTTTTTTAGCTGACAATAAAAAGTAACAAAAGCGCCATTAGTGGGACTTGAACCCGTGACCTGCTGGTCAACAGCCCAACACCCCAACCATCTGCTCTGTGGTCACATTTGGTTACTTGTTCCTTTTATGTTTTCTTTATACCTTTTTTATTTCAACTTATTTTTATATTATCAGCTTTTTTAGCTTATTTCGTACTTTATTCTTAGCTTATTTCGTAATATGAGTCGATAGGATATCGTTGTACACGATATGAGTTGATAGGGTATCGTTTCACATGATATGATTCGATAGGGTATCGTTGTACACTATATGAGTCGATAGGGTACCGTTGTACACGATATGAGTCGATAGGGTATCGTTGTAAACGATATGAGTCGATAGGGTATCGTTGTACACGATATGAGTCGATAGGGTATCGTTTCACATGATATGAGTCGATAGGGTATCGTTTCACATGATCTGAGTCAACCAGGTATCGTTTTAGATGGTATGAGTCGATACGGTATCGTTTCACATGATATGAGTCGATCGGGTATCGTTTCACATGATATGTGTCGATCGGGTATCGTTGTATACCATATAAATCGATCGGGTATCGTTTCACACGTTATGAGTCGATAGGGTATCGTTTCACACGATATGAGTCGATCAGGTATCATTGCATACCATATAAATCGATCGGTATCATTGTACACGATATGTGTCAATATGGTATCGTTGTACACGTTATGAGTCGATAGGGTATCGTTTCACATGATATGAGTCGATTGGGTATCGTTGTACATTATATGAGTTGATAGGGTACCGTTTCACATGATATGAGTTGATAGGGTATCGTTTCACACGATATGTGTCGATCAGGTATCGTTGTATACCATCTAAATCGATCGGGTATCGTTTCACACGATATGAGTCGATAGGGTATCGATGTACACGATATGAGTCGATAGGGTATCGTTGGACATAATAAGATCCGATACGGTATCCTTGCACACGATATGAGTCGATTGGACATTGTTGTACATGATAAGAGTCGATACGGTATCCTTGCACACGATATGAGTCGATTGGGCATCGTTGTACACTATACGAGTCGATAGGGTATCGTTGTACACGATTTGAGTCCATATGGTATAGTTGTACACGATATGAGTCGATAGGGTATCGTTTGTACACGATATGAGTCCATAGGGTATCATTGCACACGATAAGAGACGATAGGGTTTCGTTGTACACGAGATGAGTCGCTAGGGTATCGTTGTACACGATATTAGTTCACAGGGTATCGTTGTACACTAAGAGACCATCATGTCAACCCGATAGGGTATCTTTGAATATCAATGTTTTAAAAACTGGGTTGACTTGTGGACCGACACGATAACTAGACCGAATGTGATCGTTTTTTGCTTATTTGAAAACCAAATTGAGCCGAAGGTTTTCTCATTAACTCAAGTTAACCCGATTTGGTAACACCGGGCGGGTCATGTTCTTATCAAACCGGGTTGACCAAGTTTGGTAACACCGGGCGGATCACGTTCTCTTATCAAACCGGGTTGACCCGGTTTTTTCATTGACCTGGATTGACTAAATATTTTATCGGTTTAATTGAACGTAATACATTATAAAAATTTATACATGTGCATATAACCGGTTTAATCCGATGGTTTAACCAATTAACCCGTAAACCAATCATTTAAAATCGTCATCTGAAATCCCCAAAAATTTAAACATTGTATTTAGTTAGTTTGAAAAAAATTTAACCAAAAATTATTCTTCCTCTAAACTATTTCCAACATCCCGCTTAATTTTTCCCCAAAATCAAATTCACTTTCAGATCTCTCATCTTTTTATATTTAACCAATTCAGATCTCTCCTATCTCTTTTTCTCCTTCCAGTTCATCCATTCATTCACCACGGAATTCCTTAAGATAAACAACCAAACCGTAAATCATCACCACTGTTGAATCTATGGTTCATCCATTCATTCACCAAAATCACCAAATCATTAACAATCTGATCGTTTTGTATTCAGTTTTAACAATTTCCCATTGTATGATATAGATTTAGTAATAAAACTAGGGTTTCTATTCTTCCTCCGATTTAGTAATGGATGACGGTGAAAACCCAACAAAAGAAAGGGAGTTTTAAGTTTAGATGATGATCATCTATTTAAGATGCGCATCTTGACACACTCATTAACGCCAAATGCTGCACTTTCTTTTGCATATGTGGGTGAAGTGATGACAGATTCTGATGCGTGGGCGGGTCCTCATAAAATTATTGCATGTCCTATTAACTTGGTTAGACGATATTTTCTAAAGAAGAGTACCACTCTTCCTGTATAGGGTGTTGGTGCTCTTTGTCAGCTTGTCAATCGTGTCATTCGTGATCACCCAGAAGTTGCTTTGCAGGTATATTTTACATTATAAGCATTAAAAGAAAGAGTTTAGAGTTTGTAGCTGAATAAAATTCCGAGGTTAGAGTTTGCAGCTGAATAGATTTGCAACTTTAGATTCGTTTATAATGCAATATGTGTTTGATGAAATGCTTCATTCAAATAATTAACTTTTGATTTTCTTGGTTTCTAAGTTCAGTTGCTAAAAGTATATTTCAGAATGCATCTTATTTGAGTACTTGTCAAGATGAACTTTATGGTACACCGATCATTTTTTGTGCAAAGGTTTTTAGTCATATTTTTTAATCTGTAATGTTGAATGATTTTAGGTTATGTTGATAGTCCTAAACCCATATGGTGACTCTCGTGTGCATGATATTAGTCAAATCTGTTTATCCTTTTTTCATTTTGGTAAAATCATATTAGTTATTGAAAGCCAATCACAAGTTCTTCTAATATTTGTAAAATCATATTCGTTTCCTAAATCCATTGTTTTGATTTTCAGCACTCAGGGGTCATCAGGAGCTTATGAGCTTATTTAGTTTCGGCTTATATGTCGGCTTATGAGCTTATTTGATTTTGGATTATATTTCAAAAGCTCTAGTTTTCTGGCTTATTTTTGGGATTATAAGCTTATATAAGTGTATCATATCGTAATAAACTTATATAAGCCCACAAGTCTCGACATAAGCCGGTATATTGGGGCTTTTGAAATATAAGCAGAAATCAAATAAGCTCATAACTCCACATATAAGCCAAAACAAACACCCCTTTAGAGGTCTCAAGGCAGGCCTTTACGTGGTTTGAGATACTTAGTAATGTAGCTGTATTTGTAATTAAAATGACGTAGAAGCTAAAACCTTAACGTTTCTTTTATCAACATTTCAAATAAGAGCGTTTGAACAAAATCCAGAAAGCGGCTTGCTAAACGCAGCCTTTATAAGCTTAAGTTGTTAACATAAGAATCCTAAACACTTCTTAATCCATATTAGTATGTACAATACCAATGTAATTAGATATAGTGCATAGTCGTATTAACTAAACGTAGATGTAGAACTGATCTAACTGATAAGAGTACGCGATATGTAACTTTGAAACAGGTTCTTCAGTACTCCTTTCATTTAAAGCATGTTTTACACGTTAGTGAAATATGGATGGGAACCTAAAAACATACTAGTAGTACTTTTTTCTGTGAAAAAAAGATCATTCCGACATTCTATTTCAAGATAAGTTGTGTATACATCTACACTAATGGAAATGTTGCTTGTATAACCTGTGAACATCAATGGTAGATGGCATAGTTAAGTCTTAATCTGAATCTTTTCTTATCCTTTACTTATCTATGCTAACAAGGCTATTCTTGAACTTGAATATTATTTGAACTGTTTAAGCGCAAATTCTTGGTTCATGAAAAAACACGTGTATATTTAATCGCATTCCCACACGTTGGTTATATGAGACCAAAAGTTTCTTTTAGTTGCGTCGAGTTTAGAAACTATTTAAACTAATCTTTTAGTCAAACCCTGGATGCTTCTGCTAATATTTGACTATCTTTTTTTTTCCAGATTCTTGTACGGTGATTAAGCTCGGTTTTTTGGCGATGAAATTCATTTGGATTTAAAGCATACAAAGATGGGTACGGTTTCTATGGCTAATGCAGGAGAGGGTCTCAATGCTTCTCAGTTTTACATTACACTGCGTGATGATCTTGATTACCTTGATGGCAAGAAGACTGTATTTAGAGAAGTGGTTGAAGGGCTTGAAACTCTCGCCAGGATAAATGAAGCGTATGTGGACGATAAGAATAGACCTTACAAAAACATCAGGTTTGTTTATCTTTTATGATGCTTTCTTTTCACATTATATATACTCATACTAGCATGCTTATACAAATCTACAAAACAAATTTTGCTACAGAATCAAGCACACATATATTTTAGATGATCCTTTTGAGGACCCTTCGCAACTAGCAAAGCATATTCTAGATGCTTCACCTGAAGGAAAGCCAAAAGATGAGGTAATGATCTATATGCTTTTTTGGGTCTTGTAGTAAGATGCTGTAATCACTTCTTAGATACGACATATTATATGCGGACTAGCCCCAAGAGAATCACACTGTGTTATTTAATTGTATAAATAATACAAGCAGTTCACATAGAGACACGGTTCTTTAAGCTTCATAAGTATAATCTGGAATGGTCGGCATATATGTATCTTTGAGCTTATTATGCTTGTAATTCCTGTTAAAAGTTTTCGACGTATCCATGTAGGTTGATGACGAGGTGCGGCTTGAAGATGATTGGGTGCCGTTGGATGAGTAGTTAGATGCACACGAACTTGAGGAGTTTATTCGTGCCAAAGAAGCGCATTCAAGAGCAGTTGTGCTTGAAACTGTATGAACTCCCGACCTAGCTTTTTTCTTTCTTATATGCTCGTTGTTGAAGATAACAAGCCTTTTTATTTGCAAATGGCACCTAATTTTGGTTTACTTTTGTATTTCTAGATAGGGGACCTTCCTGAAGATGAGGTAAAGCCTCTTGATAACGTGCTGTTCGTATGTAAACTAAATCCTGTAACTGAAGTAAGTCTTTACATATATTTAAATGTATTATGTGTTACTACTTTCTACAACTATTGTTGTTATTTCTCATAATCCCATCCTTTTGTTGATCATAGGATGACGACCTCAATACTATCTTCTCACGATTTAGAACTGTAACATCGTAAGTTATTCAATTTGGAACCTCAATTTAGTTCGATTTCCCATTAATAGTTGTTTGAAAAGTAACTCTTATGTACTATTTTACCTTTGTAGAGCTGAAATTATCCGTGACTTCAAAACTGGAGATAGCTTGTGTTATGCCTTTATTGGTGAGTCTTAATGCTTTAAACCTTCGATTTATAATCTATATCATTACTCTTTAAATAGTGCATATATGTGATTGCGTGTGTGTGATCAATATCCATCGTGGTGTAACCTGATCTTTTTATATATGTTGCATCTGTACATTGTTAGATGCTTATCAGTTATATGCATTTTATTCCTAGTGTTTACATTCGATTAAATTAATTATTGGTACCGTGGAATAACGAGCATCTGTTGGATACCAAAGAGATAAACGTGATCATTAGCACATGGTTCACATTGTGGCGAGATTAGACATAGAGGATTAAGCTAAATTCTAGTAATATTCTATATTGTTGTAAATTCTAGTATGACTTTAATTTTAATAAAAATTGTGTTTGGTTGCTTTAGTTTGTTGGTTTTACAGTTTTGGTCCTTCTAAATTAGTTTATATATATTAATTGTATTTGTATTTCTTCATTTTGGTGGGTTAAAACTGTAAAATTTGGAATTTACTAAAAATTCCAATTTTTTTTAAAATATCGATTTCCAAAGAGACTTGATTTTTTAGAAAATGCACGTCTTTTTACTCTATAAAAAGACCGGTTAGATGTTGCTAAAAAGACTAGTTTCTGGAGGAATACTATGGATACCAATCTCTAAAGAGACTTGTTTTTGTTTTTAAAACAAGTGTCTATACGTATTATAGAGACTGGTTTTAAAACCAGTCTTTTTAGGATTTGCTAAAGAGACATCCCCCTGGAAGTCTCTAAGGGCTTTTTTGACCAGTCTCTAAGGGCTTTTTTGTAGTAGTGCGCCATCTCCTTTTTGTTGCATATTGGCATTAACTAGGATCTTCTCTTAATGTTTATACTTCTTCTATGATTACATTAAGCATTGCATGAATTCTTCTATGTGCTTACTTGATTATGTGTCAGATTTTGTGCTAACTCTATCATGTCTTTTTGAACCTCTTTGAGTTTATTCTCTCATTTTCTTTCAAGGTTTCTCTATCACCTATGAGGGTATAGTATTCTTGAATTATCTTGTGAGGTTATCCTTAACTTCTTTATTGAGTCTCTCTCGATTACTTTTAATCATGCTTTTCTTAGTCGAGTCTCTCTCTTCTATCCTTTCTAAACTAAATCGAGTCGAGCCTCATCCTTTGTTAGAAATACGTTTTTACGTATATTAGAAGTATCGGTCACTCCACAATAGTATTAATGTTGTAATAGCTCGTAGTTAACAAATAGTTAATAGTTGCTTATTAAGTTAAGTAAGAACCGGTCCATGGGCTTGTCATGGACCGGCCCAAGCCCATGTAGCTTGGAAGTATAAATACCCCTTTCCACCATGGAAAGGGGTTGGTTGTTGTCATTTTCTAGTTTCCACTTAATGAAATAACACATAGTTTCTCTCACTTTCTCTCTCTAACTTTCTCTCTCTAGAAATCATCAACCCCCTTCATAGTTTCATAGATTATCAATATTCTACATTTGGTATCAAGAGCTATGGGGTGATTTAAGGTAGTGATTTGTGTGGTTTTTTAGTTTTTGATTGTATTAGTGTTCTTTAAGAAAAACCATCTTGATTCTTGGTGTTTTTGGTGTTTTTGTGATTGGGATTAGTGGATAAGTATTAGTTTTTACTTATTATTGTTGAAATCACAAAACTTTTTGGGTCATTTGGTCAAAATCTGGGTTTAATCTCCTGTTTTGTGGTCGACTGTTCATCGTATCAAAGTTTCTGATTAACCCAGCAAAAGTTCCGGATCAAGAAGTTCCGGATCAAGAAGTTCCTGATCAAGAAGTTCCGGATCAAGAAGTTCCGGATCAAGAAGTTCCGGGTCAAGAAGTTCCGGATCAAGAAGTTCCGGATCAAGAACTTCCGAACCAAGAACTTCCGAACCAAGAAGTTCCGGATCAAGCAAAAAAGTTCCGAACCAAGAACTTCCGAACCAAGAAGTTCCGGATCAAGCCAAAGTTCCGAACCAAGAACTTCCGAATCAAGAAGTTCCGGATCAAGCCAAAAGTTCCGAATCAAGGTAATTCCAAGCTAAATCTTCCGAATCAAACTTCCGAATCAACAAAAAAGTTCCGAATCAAGGGTTATTTTGCTTGTTTTTTCGACGATTTTTAGAGGATTTAATCTTGGTTTCTTACAACAAAAACTCAACACAATTCACAAGCTTTACTTCACTGCTCGATCAACCGATAATCTTTGTCTCTTTGAAGTTAACAAAATGAATCTGAATTCAGTAATGCCTCAGATGACATCACTTACGGATATTTTCGTCATTACGGGAACGGATAATCGCCCGCCAATGCTCATCAAAGAAGTTTTTGAAGCATGGCAAGGCCGGATGATGTCTTATCTTAAGGGAAAACCGGTTTATGGGAGGCTTATGGTTAAGTCAATTTTTAATGGTCCACTTGACTATGGTACCATAGTGGTCAACAATGTGACTCGACCAAGAGAATTTAAAGAACTTACACCAGCCCAACAACTTGTTGCCGATGCAGACGAGAAAGCTCTTCAAACAATTCTCCAAGCTCTTCCCCATGACATCTATAGGATGGTAAGTCAGTATACTGTGGCAAAGGATTTATGGGAACGTCTTAAGGTGTTGCTACAAGGTACGTCTCTCACCAAGCAGGAAAGGGAATGTCAGTTGTATGACCTGTTTGACAGATTCACTTACAACCCAGGGGAAACGCTTCACGATTATTAATTCAGATTCACCACACTCATGAATGATCTGAATGTATACAATCTGGTGATTGCTCCATTCCAGGTTAACACCAAATTCTTGAATACTTTACCTCAAGCTGAATGGGGTGAGTATATTACCGACGTTAAGTTAACCAGGGATCTGCATAAGTGCAATTTGGATCAACTATATGCTTTTCTTCAGCAACATGAGAAACATGTGATCATGCACCGTTCTCCACGAGGTATGTACCCTCATTCATTAGCTTTGATGGCGAATCAACCAAGCTTGTCTCACAACAACACTCCTTATATTTTGGGACATCAAGCCTATCATCCATCACCTTACATGACACCAACCTTTCCCTAATACTCGATTTTACCACAACCACCCACCTCACATCAGCAACAATATCGGTTCAGTGCACCTTCATCACAATATGCTACACAACCTCACCCAGCAAGTATTGCACCTTATGCTCAATCTTCATATTCATCTTATCAAGAAAATGCAGCATATCCAACAAGCTACCATGATCAAATGAGTATTCCTTCGAGTGATTATGCAGCTCAAGACCATGCAATGTACTGTGATGATGAGGAAGTCCCCGTTCCTGTATTCAAACAAGGTGCTGATCCAGTTGAAGTGTTAACCACTATGTCTGCTTATCTCACAAGAACTTTAAGCAAACGAGGATTTAGGGGATCAGCTCCTACCAACAATCAGTTGAGGAATTCATCCAATTCTCGCCAACAAGCTACAATTGAGAATGGCATGGTAATGGTTCAGCCAATTCAACCATATCAGGGGAGACCTACCACATCTACTACCAATGCTCGAACGGTCAATCAGGCTCCAATGGTCAATCCTGCTCCACGGGCTAATTCCACGGGCAAGTTGCGAATGATTACATGCTACAACTGCAAGGAAGAGGGTCACATGTCCAGGGATTGTAAGAAACCCAAGAGGAGAAGGGATGGACAATGGTTTGCAGAAAAGATCTATCTGGTAAATGCTCAGGCACAAGGAAGGGAACTTGATGAAGAGGAGCTTGAATTTCTTGCTGATCCAGGGATTGCTGAACAAGACACGGTCACCACAAAGAATGCAGCATACCAAGCAGATGATCTCGATGCGTATGACTCAGACTGTGATGACTTTCAATCTGCAAAGGCGGCTCTCATGGCAACTATCTCCAGCTTAGGGCCAGAAAAGAGATCTGAGGTACTTATTAATACCACCGATAATACCACTGATGCTAGTATTCAACCACATCAAGTTGTGCAAGAGAGTGCTGATTCGAATGAATCTTCGGTGGTGAGTCTTTCAAACGAGGAGACAAACAATGATAGCAATATCAATGTGAGTCCCCAGACTTTGAGTGAATCACAACCGGGACCCATTTCGCATACGCCTACTCCTGCTCAACAAGATTTGGTCATGGTTCCTGCTACATTACTTAGCCAAATGAATGCTGCACTCTTAGAAACCTTAGCTAAGAATAAGAATTTGTCTGATGAGCTTGCCTTAAGCAATGAGAAAGTTCAAACCTTGGAACTAGTGCCTTCGTCTAGTGTTCTAACTAATCCCGAATATGATCACTTTAGAAACAAACAAATGGGTCACTTGCAAGAAATAGAAAACTTAAGAGCAAATCTGTCTAATGAACTTCGAGAAAAAGAGTTAGTGGTCACTAATTTTCAAAAACTTCAAACGGATTTTGAATCACTCGAGTCTAAGAAGAATGAAATGGAGATTAATGCTACTAACAAGATTAGAAGTCTAGATTACTTGCTGTTAAGACAATACGCTGCTTCTCAACTAGTTCACTTATTTGATGCTTCGTTTAGAGAGTTTAACTTATCACGTCTAAAAGGCCTTCCCCCTAATCCACGGTATGCAAAACAAGCTTTAAGACATAGTCCTAGACTTTATAATGCAACTCAATTAGGATTGGCTTTAGACCCGATTGTTTTTCCCGATGATCAAACAAGTAAGGATCTAGTTGATGAGGATCGGTCATACAATTCTGCAAAATATCCCGAGTGTGATTATTTTAAATTGAATAAGGAGCTTGCAAAAACGGATTTTAGAATTCGCTTCCATATGGACAAAGATCTCATAACAGCACCGACCTACATATTAGATGAAGAAAACCCTAGTACTTTTCCTACACTTGTCAATATGGAAGGTCCTAAGGAAATTCCAAAGGATCTTCCACCTGTTAGTACTGTATGGTTAAACTTGCAAGAGATTAATCAATACTTTACTAATTTTGACAAGGTCATTTTGGATTGTACGACTTCAAATGGCTTAAATGCCGGAGAATGGGCTTTCGAACATATGAACGAGGTGTTTAAAAATGAGATCAATCCGTTTGTCGAAAGTCTAAAAGGAACTTTTGCATCTCTTAAGGAAAATCTTGTGTTTGAAATTGGTGAAGTTCAAAAAGTGTTTTATGAAATGGACACCGCTTACGAACTACAACTAATAGAAAAAGAAAAGATTTTAACCGAATATGACCGATTCTTGTCTGCAGTAATCTCGTGTGATGTGCTTACTACTGTAAATGTTAATTATTCGAATGAGCTTACATCCGCTATGATTAATTGTGATGTTGTGAATATTTGTGAGGATATTTGTGATGATGTTTGTAATCTTTCTGTAAATGTTGCTTATACTGTAAATGAGGTAGATAATCATTCTTGTCACGAATCTAACGCTGAGTTTTTAAAGCTACAAGATTCCTACAATTTACTTTTAAAACGCTTTAATCAACTAGAACAACATTGTATATCTTTAGAATTAAAACAACAAACTCAAAATGAGAATCTTTTGATATCAAATGTTTGTGAAAACGGTGTTGAGACGAGTGACAAGATGATTGCAATTGTTAAGACATTAGAGGAAGAAATCATGGGATTGAAGAGAGAGGTATCATCAAAGGAAACATTAAAATTGGAACTAGAGGCTGCAGAGTCTAAAAACCAGGCCTTAGAAATTAGACTTTCGTCTATTCTAGGGGAGATGGATCGTGCAAGACAGGGAATGTCCAAACTTTATGGTTCACTAGAAGAACGCTTCGCTTTTAATGCGGCACAGCAACAATTTTATGTTGAACAATTGAACCAAAAATGTGAGGAAATCTCTGATTTGAACATCCTGCTCATTGACAAAAATATGGTTTTGGCTGAGTTAAAGGAGACACTTCTCATCACCCGACAAGAAGTTGTTGATAACTTAGCTACCAACTCTGAACCGTCCACTAGTGCTCCAACAACCAAGTCAGTAGTGCTTTATAAGAATCCACTTCATAAGAGAAACCCGGTTACCTACGATGATTATATGAGGAATGCCATTAAGCATGTCGATCTTCTTAGGGATATTTTAGACGATCTTTATGCCTTAGATCCCTCAAGTAGCGACTATTATTCGGCTCATGAATATATTAAGCGAGTTCAATATTGCTTAGCATATTTGCAATACATAGGTACACCAGGTTCGGCACTACTTAATAATAGGCCCATTGCTGTCACTCCATTTAATAAGACTCCAGGAGCGAAACCGTCATTGGCACAATCAAGTAAGACACCTTTAAAATCTGTTGCTAATGTTCCCACTTTGCCTTCTACAGGATTAAAAGAGACTACTAAGGCTAAAGGATCGCCACTCAAGAAAGATAAGATCAAGCCCTCCACTAGTAGTGCCACAAAGAAGAAAGTAGAAGTTCACAATAGGAATGCTAGTTCAGTTTTAAATAAAAAGAATCATGTTAAGACTAAAAGCTCTGCGCCTGTGCAGCAGCCTAAACCATTCGTGAATTCTGATTTAAATTGTTGGAATTGTAATGAATGTATGTTTTCCCAACGTCATGATTTGTGTCTGATTGATCACGTGAATGAAATGAATGCTATTAAGAATGGTCTTGAATGGAAGCCAACGGGTAGAACTCGTGCCCAAGTTGGCTGGGAATGGCGTCCCACTGGTAGGACCTTTACATTAGATGGAAAAATGTGCCCTTTAACTAGGAATGCATCCATTGAGGTTAGGTCTGAGCGTCCTTTAGTTAGGAACACTCGCACTCAACTATGGAAACAGCGCCCTTTAATTAGGTCAGCCCCCACTATAGTGCCTATCAGTGAAGAAATACCTCAGGATTTAAGCCAACTAGAATCTACACCACTAATTAGGAAGAAAAAGGCTAGGAAATCTAAGAAACCTAGAGTTAGCAAATCTAAGATTATTAAATCTGTACCTGCTAATAACAAGGAACACTCAGATTTCGATACCTCTACATTGTCTTCGTGTGGTGATATTTTCAGGTGGTCCAAATCATCCTGTGGTATTTGGACTCCGGTTGTTCAAAACATATGACCGGAAATCGCTCGATGCTCCGAAATTTCGTCAGCAAGTTTCTTGGTACGGTTAAATTCGGGAATGATCATATAGCAAAGATAATGGGGTATGGTGAATATCAGATTGGAAACGTGACGATTTCAAGGGTATACTATGTAGAAGGTCTTGGTCATAATTTATTCTCAGTAGGACAGTTTTGTGATTCCAACCTTGAGGTTGCTTTTCGACAACACACTTGTTTCATCCGCAACTTGGAAGGAAAAGATTTGTTGAAGGGATCTCGTGGTGCAAATCTATATACCTTGTCCTTACAAGACATGATGGCCGCCTCTCCAGTATGTCTTCTCTCTAAAGCATCTAAGACCAAGTCATGGTTATGGCATCGCAGATTATCTCATCTTAACGTTGATGCTATTAATCATCTGGCTAAAAACGATTTAGTTCGTGGTCTTCCAAAGCTTAAATTTCACAAGGACCATTTATGTTCCGCGTGTTCAAGGGGGAAAAGTACCAAGAAATCTTACAAACCCAAAGCTGAAGACACCAATCAAGAAAAACTTCATCTTTTGCATATGGATCTTTGTGGACCAATGAGAACTGAAAGTGTGAGCGGTAAGAAATTCATTCTGGTTATTGTGGATGATTTCTCTAGGTTTACATGGGTTAGATTTCTACGTACAAAGGATGAAGCACCGAAGGCTATCATCACTTTTCTGAAATTCATTCAGGTACGTTTGAATACTACTGTCCGCCGTATTCGTACAGACAATGGTACAGAGTTCGTCAACCAGACTCTTCGTGATTATTATGAAGGAGTTGGTATATCACATGAAACATCCGCTACACGCACTCCACAACAAAACGGCGTCGTTGAAAGACGGAATCGTACACTTATGGAAGCTGCTAGGACCATGCTTATTTATGCGAACGCTCCATTGTTCTTGTGGGCAGAGGCTATTTCTACTGCATGTTTCACCCAAATCCGTTCTATCATTTGGAAACGCCATGGCAAAACACCTTATGAGCTTCTACATGACCGTAAACCCGATGTTTCATTTTTTCATGTGTTTGGTGCCCTCTGTTATCCAAACATTAATAGTGAGAACTTGGGTAAGCTTCAACCAAAAGCCGATATAGGTATTTTCATTGGTTACTCACCGTCCAAGAAAGCATACCGAATCTATAACCGTCGTCTTGGCAAGATTGTAGAAACCATGGACGCAGATTTCGATGAGCTGACAGCGATGGCTTCTGAGCAACACATCTCTGAACCCGCGCTTCATGAGATGGGAACCGGTGCTATTAGTTCCGGATTAGTTCCCAATAATCCTACTTCTACATCATTTTTACCACCAACAAGGCCCGAGTGGGATAAACTGTTTCAACCGTTGTTTGATGAATTCTTCGATCCCCCGACTGATGAAGTTCCAGCACCTGTAGTAATTGCTCCAATTCCTGAAGTGGTTGCTCAAGCTAATGAACCTTTATCTAATGCATCTACAATTCACATTGAACCGGATGCACCTTCACCAAGTGATTCTCAAACTTCACCTGAATCGTCACCCCTACTTGTGCCTAATGATGTGGAAGAGGATTCTATTGATCACGACTTGGAATATGCTCACCTGGAAGAGCTTCCTTTCTTTGGTGTAGCGATCCCTGAAAACCCTTCAGCCGCGTCTACCTCAGAAGAAGCTCCTTCTATTGTTCACTCCAGACCACCTAGGATTGAAAACCATAGCACTAAATGGACAAAAGATCACCCAATTAGGAATGTTATTGGAGATCTAGATCGGCCAGTCTCTACACGCCACCAATTACAAGAGAGTGCACTTTATTGCTACTTTGATGCATTTCTCTCTGAAGTTGAACCTAAAAATTGGCAGCAGGCTATGACCCAATCATCTTGGATTGAAGCTATGCAGGAGGAACTAAATGAATTCCAACAACTTGAAGTATGGGAATTGGTTCCTCTCCCTGACAAGGTCAACATCCTTACTTTGTTATGGGTTTATAAGGTTAAACTTGATGAGATGGGTGCGGTATTGAAGAATAAGGCTAGATTGGTCGCTAGAGGATATAAACAAGCCTTGGGTATAGACTTTGAAGAATCTTTTGCTCCTGTGGCAAGATTGGAGGCGATTAGACTATTCCTTGCGTATGCTGCTCATATGAACATGATCGTCTATCAAATGGATGTGAAGACGGCATTTTTGAACGGTGAACTAAGGGAAGAAGTCTATGTTAGTCAGCCGGATGGGTTCGTCAGTACGGAGTTTCCTAATCATGTGTACAAGCTTAAGAAGGCTCTCTATGGGTTGAAACAAGCTCCACGCGCGTGGTATGATCTCCTGTCAACATATCTCATTTCGGAAGGCTTCTCCAAAGGCAAAGTAGACCCCACTCTATTCACTCTCAAGGAAGGCAACGACATGATTCTGGTACAAATTTATGTTGATGATATAATATTTGCTGCCACTAACATAGAATTGTCAAATCGATTTGAGAAGATAATGTCCACACGCTTTCAGATGTCGATGATGGGAAAAATTTCATTTTTCTTAGGATTACAGATTTCTCAAAATCCCAGAGGCATCTTTATTAATCAATCCAAATATGCTCTAGAATCTCTTAAGAAATATAACTTTGAAAATTGTGACCCCGTGGACACTCCAATGGTGGAGAAATCCAAGTTAGATGAAGATAGGAATGGGACTATTGTCGATCCAAAACTTTACCGTGGGATGATCGGCACCCTTCTATATCTGACTACTAGCAGGCCTGATTTGCAATTTGTTGTATGCATGTGTGCCCGGTATCAGGCTCGGCCTACCGAAAAGCACCTACATGTTGTGAAAAGGATCTTTCGGTATCTAAAAGGAACACTTCATCGTGGTCTATGGTATCCGAAAGATTCCTCTATTGCTTTAATATCATACGCAGATGCCGATCATGCTGGATGTCAAGACACGAGGCGTAGCACCTCTGGATCTGTGCAACTCCTTGGAGATAGATTGATCAGTTGGTCTTCAAAAAGGCAGAAAAGCGCTGCAATATCAAGCACGGAGGCTGAATACATCGCCATGTCCGGTTGTTGTGCTCAAGTCCTTTGGATGAGATCACAATTAACTGACTACGGTTTGGGATTCAACAAAATCCCGATGTATTGTGACAACAAGAGCGGCATTGCACTTTGTTGCAACTATGTTCAACACTCCCGGGCCAAGCACATAGACATTCGCTACCATTTCATTAAGGAGCAGGTGGAGAACGGAGTGATCGAGCTGTATTTTGTCACTACTGAGTACCAGCTGGCGGATATGTTCACCAAAGCCTTAGATCGAGGACGAATCGAGTATTTGATCGACAAGCTTGGTATGAAATCATTCACTCCAGCGACTCTCAAAGAGTTGGCAGAAGAATCAGCTGAATAGTCGTGGTAAACTATTCAGAGTATCCTTTGTTCGTGATCATGTATATTATCGTAAATATATAAACCACAAAAGAAAAATACAAAAATATAAAACCAACAAAAATCATAAAAAATATAAAACCTAGAAAAACCATAAAAATTATAAAATCAAGAAAAACCAAAAATATTTTTCGTTTTAAAACGGGCATGTCTTTTAGTACGGTAATATTTACGGCCTTAGAAATGTCGATTAATATTGACACGGTGCCATAAATAGAGTCCGTATAAAAGTTGTACATTTTTAAAACATGCCCATTATGGCTTGTAGTTATTTCTGACTGCAACCCGGTTTTCATATTAAAGTCACGTATTTCCTTGGAAAACGTTGGCTCAGAACGGGAATTAATTTTCTCGGGCATGATTTACAAACCAAATCATGCAAAGGGATCAAGTTTACTTTACAACTTGGTCTAACACGAATTTGTGTACGTCTCAGTGCATTAATTTGTTAAAATAAGAGAAATCTTATTGTCACCACGAATCAATTGGAAATGCTTTCATCAATATTTGACTCTTTAAACAATGACTACAGCTCTTTAAATAGAAAACGGGTCATCGTTTAAGGGGGAGAAAATATTAAAATCATCTTCGTCATTAAATTGATTTTCAAAAGTGATTGTGAAAAAAAAAAAATTAATGGCTAAATGGTAATTGAGTGGTATTACTTTAGAATACGACTTGTGTTCGTTCTATGAGGCATTGCTTTTAGATCTTGGAGATATGCTAATTGGATGCGATACTTAAGTTGTGTGAGATTGTCGTGTTTAGTTTAACTAAGTAAAATTAAGTTGACTAAACTTATCAATGGAAAGGTAAAATGAAATGAAAAGTTGTAAACAAAAAGGACAAGAATAGATTAATAGAGGGACCTAAAGTGATATTTGTTGAAACTTGTCAAAATTTTTGACCTAAGTCAAAGCAAGCACCCCCGCCCCTTCATTCACTGTTTCTGCTTTTGCACTTTGCCGCCATTGTTAAATAAACACACACAAGAAATCAAATCACTCGTTTAATCCATCTAATTCCTGTTCATTCGACTAAATAAGGTATATACATCAATATTTAAACTCATTATTCGTCTAATTCTTCACTATCTCCTACTAAATGATTCGTTTAAATTAGATTAAGTCCTAATTAGGGTTTTGCATCTAATTGAACAGTAATTGATTAAGATTTGTGGTGGGTTTTGTGCGGATTAGCTTTAGATAATGAAGTATTGCCTTAGATTACCTTAGAAATCACAAATGCGCTTAGAATTAACCTTATAAGCTGCGTTTTTGATGTTCCGGATGAACAAGGATAAGAACTTCCGAATGAAGGATTTTTTCTGAAAAACTTCCGAATGAGGAAGTTCCGAATGAAGGACTTCCGAATGAAGGAAGTTCCGAATGAAGAACTTCCGAATGAAGGAAGTTCCGAATGAAGAACTTCCGAATGAAGATGTTCCGAATGAAGAACTTCCGAATGAAGGAAGTTCCGAATGAAGAACTTCCGAATGAAGGAAGTTCCGAATGAAGAACTTCCGGATGAAGGAAGTTCCGAATGAAGGAATGTTCCGGATGAAGGAAGTTCCGAATGAAGAACTTCAGAATGAAGAAGTTCCGAATGAAGAACTTCCGAATGAAGGAAGTTCCGAATGAAGAACTTACGAATGAAGGAAGTTCCGAATGAAGAACTTCCGGATGAAGGAAGTTCCGAATGAAGGAATGTTCCGGATGAAGGAAGTTCCGAATAAAGAACTTCCGAATGAAGGAAGTTCCGAATGAAGAACTTCCAGATGAAGGAAGTTCCGAATGAAGGAATGTTCCGGATGAAGGAAGTTCCGAATGAAGAACTTCCGGATGAAGGAAGTTCCGAATGAAGAACTTCCGGATGAAGGAAGTTCCGGATGAAGAACTTCCGGATGAAGGAAGTTCCGAATGAAGGAATGTTCCGAATGAAGAAGTTCCGAATGAGGAAAAGTTCCGGATGAAGAGTTGTTTGATTATTATTGTTTGCATGTCATATGTACTTGTTGTATTATGTTATGAAATGTGTTATGCTTAGAAGTAAGAATGATATATATCTATATGTTTTTGTGCATCAACCTTTCATGTCTTATCTTAAGCAGATACAATGACTAATCCAACAGTACAAGCAATCCAAGACTCTAGAGAAGCCGATATTGCTAAAGCACGAACCCTTAAGTTTATACCCAACAACTACCGGCTGAAGCAAATCTCAAAATCCACTCACCATGGATTTAAAGTAGCCATTGCGATCCTTGATCAATCCCATTTTAAGAATGCTTTGAGAGGTAGTGCCTCGGTGCCTTATGAGTATATGTATGAATTCTGGGCTACCAAGGAAATCACTTCAAACAAGATCACTTTCACCATCGACAACAAGCAGCAGACACTCACAGTTTCAGACTTCCGTAAGATTCTTGGTATACGGGATACACCCAAAGGCATGTCATTCTCGAGGGATCCTACTAAAGATGAACTCATGGAGTTATTTGACGCTCTTGGATGTCTGGAAATACGAGTTGCGTCTGAGTTTACGACTGCTAAAGTAGGACAACCTTGGAGAGCATTGATGGGTATTCTCAGTAGATGTCTTACACCAAAAACGAGTGGCCATGATGCTCTGCGAATTCCTATAATAAACCTGTTCTATGGCATGTACAAAGCTGCAAATGCAGATTATGCTTTGTTGATATGGGAAGAATTCACCTTTCAACTCTTCTATAACAAGAAGCTGAAGACAAATTTCTTTCCTTATCCAAGGTTTATCAAGCTTATCATTAATTATTTTATGAAGAATGATGTTACTATTGATAGGCGTGCAGCAAGTCGCTATCACACTGAAGAAGCTGATGATACTGTGGATCTGAGGCATGAAGGACCGTCTATTGGTGTAATTCCGGGTCCTATTCCTGATTACCTTCTGTCTGAGAAAATCAAAGGTTCTGCTGATTACAAGCTACTGCAGATAGAAATCAAGAAACTGAAAGCAAACCTTCAGACTGGAGAAGACTCGTCTACAACGGTCAAGAGTAAAGGTAAACGCAAACAACCAGCTGCGTTACCTGAACCCGAAACCAAGAAGAAGAAGACTGAGGGTATGAAGGGAAAGGGTAAGGCTGATGAGATGCGTCTACGTGACGAAGAAGATGTTGTTGATCCTACTCTTGATGAAACTGAGAAACAAATGATGAAGATAGCAATTCAAAGGAGTAGGAAAGATACTGGCGGTAGTGGTTCAGGTGCAAGGGTAGATGTTGAGGATGAGTACGTGGAACCAGATGATGTTGATGAGTTTGGGTCACCTGAACATTATTCCACTTCGAAGGAGCCATCAATCCCTATTTCAGAAAGTGTGGAAAAGGAGTCTGTTGCTCCTACGATCATGGTGTCAACCCAACCTTTAGCAACTCAACCTCCACCAATACAACCCTTACCAACCAGACCGGCGTCAACACCATTCCTTCCACCACCGATAATTCCCATCCTAAGTACCGCAGTAACAACTGAGCCTATTCAATCAACCCAGAGCAGTTCTGCAACATCTACCATGGCTGCATTGGTGATGGCCGAAATGTTGGATAAACATGTGGATAATCACAAACGAGAAATGGATGAACTTCGCCAAGAGTTACAAAGACGAGCTCAAAGTGAAGAAGCATCTAGGAGAGCCCAAGAGGAGATGATTGCTAGGTTCGCTGCAGATATGGAGGTGACTCGAAAAGCACATGCAGAAGAACTAGCTCGGGTTAAGCAGGCTGAGGCTGATAAGCATGCTGCACGTATCACCAGACTTCAAGCGATGAGGGATAAATACAAAGAGCAAAAAGAAGCACTTGAAGCCTCTGTTGAAGAAAGAGTGCAAGAATCTGTTGAATCCATTATGCCTAAACTGCGTGATGAGTTTAAGATGCTAGCAGCTGATAACTTGTTGATCAAGTCATCAAATCCTTCAGAATCCACCTACAAGATTGCTTATGACTTGACGGATTTTGAATTAAAGAAGATCCTTAAGGCTCGTATGGTGGAACTTGGATCGTTTGATAAGTCTAGGATTCAACGGGCTCTATACAAATCCCTGAATGATGCTATCATGAAGGATGATAGGTTATTCAAAACGTTTGGAAGTGTGGTACCTTATCACATTCTACCTGAAGAAGAAAGGGAAGAAAGTGAGCATGAAGAGGGTACTGGTGAAGAGGAAGAGGAAGAAGAAGGAGAAGAAGAGGAAAAGGATGACGATGATGGTGATGATGAGGATAAGGATGAGGATGATGATGACGATGATGAGGATGATGATGATGGCGATGATGGTGGTGATGGGAATGAGGAGAGTGCTAGGGATAGTAACGGGGATGACAATCAGGATGATGATGGGGGTGAACAGCCTAAAGAGGGAGACAAGGTTACCAGCTCCAAGAAAACTGCTAAGACTGGAACCAAGTCCAAGAAAGATGCAGCGCAGAAGGACAAATCAACATCATCGGAATCAAGACGAACAAAGTGGCGCCACGATGTGAATGCCACTACAGCGTCATCGGTTCTCGGTACCTCTATCGCTGTATCTTTACCTATTACCACTAACCCCATTAGTTCTGTTGTTGTTGCTCCTGTGATTGCAGAATCAGTAACGGAACCCGAAGCTGCACAACACTCACCAGTTCACGACACTGCCGAAATGCCTGAAACTGAACCAACAGATGTTCTCACTTCTACTCCTCTACAACAAGCACAACAATCTACGGTTCCTGAACCAAGCACACGAGACTGGGCAGACACGTTGGAGATAGACAAGACTGCACCACCACAGGCTTGGATCACGGCAGCAGCACAATATGATCCGATCACAGACGCTGACAAAGATGTGTTGTATCTCCGTATCCGAAGTCCGATTTACTTATGTGCATTTTTTGCTCATGAGTATAAGACTTCGGTTACTCCATCCTTGGTGAAGAAAGCGCTGAAAGATAAGAGACTTCGTGCCAAAACCCGGTTAACCCAAATGGAGTTCGAGTATTATGCCGATGAGATCCTGAAGGCTCTGAATACCGTTCAACGGCCAGGACTTCATGAATCAGAAAGAGCTCCACCTCCAATGGATCCTTCTCAAGATAATCAGATTGCTCTTGACTTCTTCGTCACCAATGATCTTGTGTATCTACTGAAGGGGTCATCAAAGTACGCAACCTCCCTGACCTTGCTGAAAGCTGCCAACTGGGGGACAATACCCTTTATCGAGGAAAAGGTAAACCGACTCTGGGTCCCAAAGATAAATCGTAATTATGATATGTATGCTATCATAGGTGCATCTCATTGGGACGAACGAGTCCGAAGGGCGTACAGGGGTTGCTGCCTAGTCAATTCTGGAAGTATCGTTAGATCCGATATCCGCATCTCCAGCATTTTAGGGTTGAAAACTGAAGCCAAGAACGGCTATTATCATGTGACGGAGATTCGCTTGAAAAGGGAGGATGACAGGGAATACAAAATCCAGCAGGGAGATTTTTCCATCATTCGCCTTGAGGATATCGAAGATATGCTGCTTCTGATGACCCGAGATCAACTCACACATATTCCTCGTGAAGACCTCATTGCTTTGAATACAACACTTCGTATGTTCACACGAAGCGTTGTCATCAAGTCACGAGTTGAAGATCTTCAGTTGGGAGTCGAAAGCTATCAAAGGAAGCTTAACCTAACCCGTCCAGTGAATCAAGTGCTACCTCAACATGTAGAAAGATGTCCCTATACCGGCATTTCTGTCCCGAATTACGGCATCTTCTACTTGAACAGTCGAGGTTTAATGAAGTTTATGAGGGTGGGTGAGCTCCATAAGTACAGTGATGGGACTCTTCTACAAGTCAGAGGAAAGTTGGAGCATCTGAACTCGGGTGGGACTTTGCCAGAGATGACGGAGGATTGGCATCCGGGTTACCGGCAGATGGCGAAGTACGTGATCAAGAAGATTGATCAAAAGCTCCGTGAACATAGATTGATGAGGAGCTTGGAAAGATTCGTTGGTGGAAGACCGTATTTAGTGCACCACAAGCTACTGCAACGATCCATCTAATGGGTCGTACATTTCAGGTCCACTTTATATTGGTTTTCAATTGTGAATATGTATATTTGTGAATAATGTGCTTTAATGGCTTGATGTAGTGTTAAGGTATGATAATTTTTCAAGAATTACTCACGAGATTCTAAATCTTTCAAAATATATCATACTAAAGCACTACAACTATCCCTTATTAACTTAAGGGGGAGCAATAACTTGTTCTATGGCCAAACATCGATTTCATTTTTACCCAAAGACCGGTTAATCCATTCAATATCCCAAATATTAATGGTTAACATTTTGGATAAGGGGAGAAAATGGGATTAAGGAGACTTAAGTGATACTTGGCTAAAAGATGAAAAAGACTTAACGATAATCCATATTAATATGTGTAAAGCACGTGTTAAGGGGGAGCGTTTTTGATGAACAAAACACCTAAGGTACAAAACTTTTGATTTCAATATCACAAGTACCTTAGGTGATTTTCAATGATTTTTCATGGTGGCAATTCCTTCCCAAAACACGCTTAATTCACGACGGATGTGGTGACAAAAGGGTGGTAGGAATAGGTTTAGTCCAATGATTCATCAGAGCCAATGGAATCTTCCCAAGGACAATTCCCTAGATAGAATTAGAAGTCCTAGGAAAGATGGAGAAAGAATGTGAACGTAGCTGAATGCCGACCAAGTACTTAAGCTAGCACTGGAACAATCACAACAAGGTGCTAGTGATGACGTATTGGTAAGCATTGAAGGGGTTGAAGAATGAAAAAGAATTGTAAAGATAAAGGGTGTAAAGAAAGAAGCCCTCCTTACAACTTTAGGCAGAAACCGGGTCAATACATATGCTATTGAGGTCATTTTTGCTAATGATTCTCGGTATTGAAGAAAGACATCATGGACCCAGTGATGCAATGCACAACCCTTCCCAGCTAACTCAAATATCTCTCAAAAGGTATTTGTTTTAATCACACGGAGATCAACACGTTATCTATTGGTTTATTCACTCCGAATAGACTGGTATTGAAAAGGTGGCACTCCTCTCCAGCCATCGCTCACTAAATCAAACGCACAATCGAGTCTAGAGCCAAGAGATCATCAAAAGTCTCATTAGGACACTTTCCATTTATTCCTTGCTTTCTCACACACTGTGAAAAGTAAGAGATTTTCATGAGTCCTACGCAGTATTCCTGTAATATTGCCAGAACATCCGAGTAATACGCAAGTATTACAATGAAGATGGAAATCCTGCTTGAGCCAACATCAAACAAGCTCATGGTAGGTTACACATGCGGTTCTTTTAGAACCAATAAAAAACTGGAAGGTAACAGTGGTTTAATTCTTAATTGAACTTAAACTCGTTCCAGGCCTCTTCGCATTATCATATGATCTTGCCAGAACACTCAGAGTGACTCTTTATTGACCACAGTGACGAGTGGAAATCCTTCTAGTGTTAACATCAAACAGCACTTGGTAGGTGACGTGCAATATTCTTTATGAATTGAGCTCGTGACAACTGGAAAGCAACGATGGTGAAAATCTTAATTGAAATTCACTTGTTCCAGGTTTCATGAATTGACGGCTTCAAATCACAAGGATAATTTATCCAAGTGATTCACTCTTTATGTTCGCAGTCAGCTTTGGACGGTCGAATAAAGAGAACGGGTTTACCCGCGAAATCCTGTCAGGAAGTTACTTAATTGAAACTATCCGTCACGGGTACGATATCTAATATCGTCCAACGGTCTTCACCGACCGGAGGTAAAATGCTACCGAATTAGAATAAAATGTTCAAAGCCATTTTATTCGTGTCGTTGCTGTGTACCTGTTAAAGACGGTGGCGTTGCTGAGTACCTGTTGAAGACGGTGGCGTTGCTGTGTACCAGTGAAGACGGTGGTGTTGCGGTGTACCTGTAGAAGTCGTTCCCACATGCTTATGTTTTTCTGCATCAAAGTTTAGCAAAAATTCAAGAAAGGACAAGATAAAGTCTTCCGCTGTACCAAACTCTGAAACTTTCGAGAATTCAACAAAAAGACATAAGTGTGTGGAACATGGAAGTCACGAGAAGGCAAATTCACAAGAGAGGCAAAGATCGCACGTGAAAGGCCAAAGAACAATGCTCTCAAGCCAAAGCCAAAAAGATCAAACCAACATATTCACAACAAAAGAAAGAAAAGAAGAAAAGACTACGAGCTAAAGAACGAAGACTTAGTATAGTATGCTAGGTTTAGAATTTTGTAACGTGGAGTGACCTCCCTTAGGGGGAGATTGTTAGAAATACGTTTTTACGTATATTAGAAGTATCGGTCACTCCACAATAGTATTAATGTTGTAATAGCTCGTAGTTAACAAATAGTTAATAGTTGCTTATTAAGTTAAGTAAGAACCGGTCCATGGGCTTGTCATGGACCGGCCCAAGCCCATGTAGCTTGGAAGTATAAATACCCCTTTCCACTATGGAAAGGGGTTGGTTGTTGTCATTTTCTAGTTTCCACTTAATGAAATAACACATAGTTTCTCTCACTTTCTCTCTCTAACTTTCTCTCTCTAGAAATCATCAACCCCCTTCATAGTTTCATAGATTATCAATATTCTACATCCTTTCCTCGTCATGTAATTGTTCTTTAAACATTCACAATGATTGAGAAGAGCTATGAAACTTTGAGCATGTATTTTATCGTATGTTAAACACCATCCATATTGGTTTTTCTTTTCTTTGGCTTCTTTGATCTTTTTATTTAGATCAAGGATACATCTTATTTTGTCGACATTCATAAGCATCCTTGCCTATAATTTATTTTGTTTGAGATTTTTTGTTTTTCTCGTTGTTGAGAGTTGATTGCGGTAAAATTTACAATTGTTCTGGGTGATTCCAACAATTCTAAGTCTTTTAACCCTTTGACATATTATCATTACAATTGATTGATGTTTCTTTTCTACCTCTATTCCAACAATCGTGAATTGATCTTGTCAAAATCCTCTCCTTGTCTTTGGATTGATAGCATCGCGCGGACACTTCTCTCTTCAATGCTTGTCATTGTTTGTGCAAATGACTTGTTTATCGTCCTCGTTTTCTTTTTCCTCCATAGTCATTCTTCCTCTCTTTTCGACTATGTGGAATTTTCTTATTGTCCATGTCATCCTCTCTTTAGTTTGGTAATCTTTCCAAGATATTAAAGTGGCGTGTGTCCTCTCGACAATATTTTTCTTATAAATTGGACATCTCTTTTCTCTCTTAGTCCTCTTTATATTTTCTGTTGTCACCAAAAATAATTTGGGTTCTCTTTTCTATCTAATAGCCCAATTATTTTTTCTTAACTTGTCAACTTTTTGACACTTCTAACAGTTAAGATTGTTTTAGCTTTCTTTTGAGTCCCTCTCTTTGTACTCGAGTTGTTTAAATCTGATTCCGTTTGGGTGACCTTGTTATATATGCTCTTGTACACTAACTTTGTTTTGTAGGACATTTTTAACCCATTTTTGTAGGTCAACAATATTCTTTCTTTGTTGGTGCCTCAAGAAAGGGGGAGCTTATATCAAGGGGGAGCATCTTCAAGAGTTTAACTCATTACATTGCGATCGTCACTCACTTAAATTGAAAATCTTGCAAGTGATGAATTATGGGATCTCGAAGATGAGCATTTTATTAGGCATGGAGCTGGTTAACCTATGGTGATTGAAGACATCACTAGGATGACGCAAGCTCAATATCTTTGGATTATGGGTCTATGGTTTAGATTCTCGCTTCTCAACCGATGACCACAGGGGACGAATAGATTTTTGGATGCAAGCTTTCTCGAAGTTGATCCTCCTCTTATACAAATGAAGACTACGTTTTGGATGCAAGCTCTCTTGTCTTCAATTCTTTTCTTCCTCAAATGACGTGTAATCGATGACTGGCACTTTGGATGTGTGCTCTCTCGACGTTGATTCTTCTCTTCTTCAAATACGTTGACTACCTTTTTGATTCGACAAAAAGGGGAGAAGTAAGTGGAACGAGTAACTTATACATTTTAATATGCGTTATGGTTTACTTGTTTGTTATCATCAAAAAGGGGGAGATTGTTAGTGCAAACATTACGATGTTTAGTCGATATAATCTCTTCGTATTTTGTTGATGAAAAATGTATAAGTCACAATACACTATGTAAAATGTTAAGGTACTCGTAATCACTCAAGAATATATTTATATACTTCTCTCGACACCTCCAAGATCGCATTCGACATGAATCACTCAAGGTGTGAATAAACAAGTTCTTAACCTAACTAAGTGATCAAGGATTAATATTTTCTTAAAACTCTCTTTTATACAAAAGTGATAAAGTACTTTTTTAAATAACTTTATTTCTAAGAAAATGTTTTATTAAAAAGAAAATGGAAATTTAAATTTGGCATAATCCAAATGGTCTAAGAATATACCCTTGAGGTATAAACTTCACTAGATGACATTTCCCCACTAAAGGACAAAATGCACGGACTCCAAGCCAGAGGTTCCTTAAATGGACCTGTGGTTCTTAATCGATAAGGAACAACAGGTACAATTAAGGAACCTCCGGTATTTAGAGCCGTTGCACTCTTTGCCCTAGAAATAGTGGATCATTTCCAGATTTGCTTTCAACCCTTTTTGCACAGTTTCTTTAAAAACATCTTTAAACCCATGATTAGTTAGTTTTGATTAATCTTGTTTAAGATGTGATTCTATCCTCAATCTTCTCATCCTCTCAAGTGCAAAGAGAAGAACACTTTCATCACTATGAAGTGTTGGGTTCACTACATGATGAAGATCTCTCTTTCTATAGATATAAGTTATGTTTTTAGTTTTACTACAATGTAAATCATGAAGATCCAAGTTGTGTGTATACTTAGACTTTATGTATATGTAGTAGATCCATGTGATGGTTTCAATTGGATGTGTTTGTAAGGGTAGAAGATCCAAGTGATGGGTATCCTTGGATTAGGAGTGAGGAGTGTAGATTCAAGTTGTGTATTACTTGGATATAGTGTTAGAGTCATAGATCTAAGTGTTGTGTACTTAGATCTATATGGTTTATGTGTTTAGGCCATAACACACAAGGTTTGTTATACTGGGCCATAAAACATAACTAGTGTGAAGATTGGTGTAGATGGATGTAGATTAGTTCTACCTAAGATTAGAACTCGACATCTAACCTTATGTCAGAAAATGGTGAAGTAGGCGACGCATGTACATTGGTCCTACCTAAGATTAGGACTCGACATCTAGCTTAGTGTTGGAAATTGTGTAAGCGACGTGTATGGTTTTCTCCGCCTTGAAAGGATCTTGTTGATTAGTGAAGTAACTCTCGAGTTGGGTACTCGAGGAGTGGAGTAAGGCGAAGAGGAGCTTCATGACCGAACCACTATAAATCATTGTGTCGATACTTTCCTTTTACATTTATGTCATTACTTCTATTGATGCATTAATATGTTGTGTGTTGTATGCATATAATAATCTAAACATCTAAGTTGTGGAAAAGATAAGGCTTAGTACGTGTGTGATTCTTTTTTAGATTATGGTCAAGTGTGCATCCTTAGTCCAAACATTTTAGTTGCAAAAAAGCTAAGGCTTAGTACGTGTGTGCTTAGTGTTTAGACTATTGCTTGATGTACTCTTGATTTGATGTGTTTGTGTGTTTACTTACTTCTAGTCTTTATATCTATAACAAGCACATCTCATATTAAGTCAAGCTTGATAAGGATTTGATACAAAGGATTGTTTAAGTTTAACATGTATTAAATGGGTAATCCCACTGTCGGCGGTTCCTTAAAGAACCAACGGTTCTTTATTGATAAAGAACCGCAGTCACAATTATAAAACCACACCCAGTGAATTAAACTAAAATGTTTTGAAAATTAATGAGAAACTATTCAACCCTCCCATTCTAGTTTCTACAATATGAATGCATAGGAAGTTGTATGTACTACCACAATTAATGAGAATTTACACAATTTGATTGCCAACTCTGCCCCTACTTCTTATAGTCTAATAAAAGCAAGGCAAGAAAGAGCATTCAAAGTGATTTGTGGCTTATCAATCACCTCAACCATGTCACCCAAACAATAATCATATGCATCATCATCACCCTCTATACACTCATCTGCATCACCCTCATAAGATCTCCATAGAGTGTAACCGGCCACTACACTTGTGTCATGGGCTAAACTTTTTGTAACAATAGAAGCACTAACCTTTAGCTCTTTTATCCTCCAACTCCTTTTGAGTGAGTCTATAAAGCTTTTGTAACCCATGTCTAGTCACATAACTACTACTTTGGCCAAATGAATTAGGCTTGAATGATGGAGTCACAACCTTGCTAGCATAATTAGTAGTAGCTTGGTTAGGATAATGAAGCAAATGAGCCTTATACCTTCGCTTAAGGATAACATTAGTAGACTTTTGCATTCTAGCCAAAGCAAAGACCCACTAAAAGTAGTAACTTGAGTAATAGCATGAAACATCCTCATTGGTGTCTCAACTTCTGTCGTTATCTCCCCCCAAGCAGACTTATAGCTACTTCATCAAGAAAATCAAATCTATTCAAAAGTTCTTCAAACAACTCTTGATAGGTCTCAGCTGATCCAACTTGTTTGAGATTCTTCAGCTCCACAATTGGATCATCATAGAAGACTCTAAACCTCTTGATTACCTCCACCTGAATGTGCTCCCATGGTGTGTTATCTAACTACTTTTTCACATACTTCTGATACCAAACCAAAGTTGCATCAAACATATACATAGAAGCTAACTACACCTTATTCCATTCCCCACTCCTGTAACCCCAAAGCCTTACATCTATAAATCCAGTCCTTTTACATTATCCTCACTAAACTTTGGAAACTCAATCCGAATGTGTTTCCATAAGGAGTGTTTGGTTCATGATGTGTTATAGGTTGACCAGTCCTTGGTTGAGTGATTCTTACTTCACTTCTTAGACTAGCCAACTCAGTTGTATGTGTGCTAACTTTAGCTTCAAGCTTAGCTAAGGCTTCTTGAATAGTGTCCAAAGCAACTTGGATTGGATTTGTAGGAGGTGGAATGGTAGTAGCGAGTGCATTAGGCTCCATAGTGTTTCTCTTAATGCTCATAATTATTTCAGAAGGTTGTTAGAGTTTGTTAGAAATTTGTTAAATAGTTAGACCGTTGATAAAACTCTTCTCCATATGTATTGTTTTGGTCTATAATAAGTTCTTCTCAGATCGATTTAAAATACATGATCCTTTGCCACATGTATGTTATGACTTAAATTGCAGGTATTCACTAAACATCCCACCCTTCTTTGTGTCTATTTAATCTTATTCATCTCCATAAATTTTCTTAATTTTTTTTACCGAAGCTAGCTCTATAGTATTAATAAAAGGAAGTGATCAATGATGTATTTATTCAAAAGGAGATCACGATTCTCAATCGACACTAGCTGCAAAATAGTAATAAGATTATTTTTTTGATTAATTGAATTGTATTATTTTACAAAGCTGATCACACGACTCTTGAGGTCAATCAGTCTAGCAAGCTAGTAGCCAACAACCTTGAGCTTATATGAATTTGTAGAAAAATATGCACACTAATAGTTTGATAATTTGTTTTAACATGGATATCATCTATCTATAATCTCTAATTTATATAAAGGGTGTATCTCTTTGGTTGACAAGTTAAAGATTTTGAACATTTCCTAATATAAATTTCAACATTTCTTTCTTCAGACAATATTATCGGTCACAGGTTCGAACATCAGGTCGACCCGGTCGAGAACCGGATCTACGTGGTTGAGTCATCGGGTAACGGGGTCAACCATCGGGTTAACGCATTCGAGTCATCAGTGATTCGACCACCGGGTCAACCCGTTCGAGTCATCAGGTCACAAGATCGACCAGGGTCAACCCGGTTGAGTCACCGATTCATTGATTTGATCAACATGTCAACTCGTTTGAGTCACCGAGAGTATATAGTGTTGGGAATAAAATGTTAAGTCATTCCCCCTGCTAGTTGGCCGTGGTTCCCCTTGTTGGACGCTTTTCCACCTGCTAAAGTTAATGAAGACAGTGGAGATTCACATGCCATGAAAATAACTATGGAGCGTGTTTCTGTTTATATTTATAGTATATATTCCTTGAATAGTTGATGGTTATCTTTTACAAGGCTCATTGTGTCTATAAAAGGATACCTTAGGTTATTAGCTAATTATCGCTTATTCACTTTGTTTTTCACAGTTTTATGGTTGTAAACCTTAACAATGATAAAGAGTGTTCGTGTATTCTTGATATATTAAAGCTTGCAATCGTTAAAATCATATTGTTCTTGTACTAAGTATTATATTATGCGTAGTACTTAATTATCAATCATGAACAAAGTTTCTCTAAGTATTAGTTTGGATTTATGCTTGCTAATACATCCTTACAAGCTAAGGCATAAGATTTGAGTTTGAGATCAACAAGTGGTGTCAGAGCTTGTTGAGAAACTTTGATCAAACCAAGAAAAAATACTTCTTACTTTCACCTTCACAAAAACAATTATGTTTGCAGATTCATCATCTTCCGATCACAACTACAATGCTCTCAAACTTCTTGTTCTGGACCCGGACAACTTTGAGATGTGGGAGTTCAGGATTAAACAAACCATACAGATGCTCTAAGGGAAGAGGCAAACAAAGGAAATGGTGCAAATACGAGAGAAAGTTCCAAAGAAGGCACCAAAAGTGGCAAGGAAAAGTCTATTGTTGTTATAGTAGAAGACATACAGAAGAGAATGAATGATGTAAGAGCTCACATCTCTTTGCTTCTAGCTTTTCCAGATAATTATCAATTAAGATTCAAAAAGCACACAACTACAAAAGCACTTTGAAAGCTATTGTGATTACTTTTGGTGGTAATGAGACCACTAAGAGACTATGGCATCTGTTTACAACATTATTCAGGATCTGGTTGCCCAACTTGAGTTCTTTGAATAGAGATTACTTTTGAAGAATTGAATGCTAAATTCTTAAATATTCTTGAACCAAAATTGTTTGTCTACAAGTCTATTTGGCAGAATATAAATGACATTGATGACAAGAACATAGATGATATCTTCAATAATTTAAAGGCATTTGAGCCTATTGTTCAAAATCCGAAAGCTGTAGGTATAATTCCAACCAATCCTAGTGGATTGACTAGATCCTTACCCAACATGGATTTTATTTCTCACAATGATGGAAACACTAAAAACAGTATGAATACTAAAAGAATGGGAAAGATGTTGTTCCCCTGTTTCTCATCAACATGGCCCCACTTCTACTACTAGTATAAGCTATTCAGGTGATGAAGTTAGACCTGGCACATTCAGCCTTGGCATTGTATGTTCATACATTGCCTCCCAAGAACCAAAGGGGTTTAAGGTAGTGTATGATGATTTGGATCAAATTAGCCAAAGAGATCTTGATGAGATGGACATCAAGTGGAGTATGGTTCTCCTTAACATGAGAGCCAATGTTGAGTCCAAGATCATTAGACTCAAACAGTAAGAACCATTTTATCTAGGATGATTAACATTCATATGAATTAACATCGCGGAATTGAATGATAATCATGAACAAGATGTTTAAGAGACGAACAATTCCCAAAGGGTTTGTATTATTGATGATTAACACAAACCACTCTAGGTATGTATACATTGAATCTCATGCCTAGAGATCAAAGACTCTGTAGGTTACATTTGAGTAGTACGAATGAATAAATAAATCTACGATCTGGTGTTCCTTTTATAACTTAAGGAACCCAGGGATACATGGAAACTAAATAAAATATTGATGACTAAATCAAAACTGACTTATTCATCCTTATCATCTGTTGACCAAATCTTCATACTTTTCACTAGCAGTGGGAAGTACTCTAGCAGAGGCAAGTACTCCAGCATGGGGAACTTACTCTAGCAGGGAAAAGTACTCTAGCAGTAGGAACTCCAACAGTGGGAACTCCAGCATAATGCCCTATTTGGTCCTTCTTGTTTCCATAGTGTTTGACTCATCAACTCTTGACCCAACAATCTTCCCCTAGTTGATGATGTCAAAAAACTTCCCCTTAAGCATACAACACCAAAGATCAACAGGCTGAACACTCTCTGTAGACAACTTCCCATTTTTGACATGATCAAATAGGGGTCTTCCATATGAACAACCTTGATTTTCAACTACTACTTAACCAATATCATACATCAAACCCAAGCATTACACTTTTCAAGATACCCTCCATGAAGCACAGTAGTACCACCCACCTAATAAAAATGATCTTGACCAGTAGATACTCACATTATTTGTAGTAATATCAATGAACAATAGCAAAAATCTTCACCTCAATTCCATATGCAAAATGATTAACACTTTAACAAATGAGCTTCCCCTTAAAGTGTGCTAACCATTTCTTTTGACCAAAAGTAGATTTATCAACCATAAGAAGCAAACGGAGAACTAACGATTTGAAGAACAAATACTGTGTAGTACCATCCATGAAGAGTAGTACCAGAAATTAGCATGTAGTACATTTTTAAAAATGACCATACCAGTAGATGAACCAAGCAGTAGTAAACTCTGAAGAATGACTTTATTATGGTTGAATTGAGTAAATAAGAACAACTTTTGTCAAGAATCTTGAATCTTCAAATTCTGTAGGCTCTATGTAATGACCACATATGAAGAAATCTAATCATAACTTACTTGATGATGAAGTAGAATAACCCGAACTTGTGTTTTATATCCTGCACTAACCACATGACAAAATGGTGGTATATACAAAATCCTCATTTTTTCTGAAAACGAGACACTGAGCAGGATAATGTAACTCCTACAAGTGATATAAAATATGTGCATAGAGTACCATAAGAGAAATCACATATCCCTAGATCTTGTATCACTTTGTCACTAAGCGTTTAATTATAAAACCCATACTCGCGAAAATCTCCTTCATCTTCAAATAAATGATAAAAAAAATTATTCGTAAACAATAAAATAAAATCAAGCCTTTATACCTTTAAGACCACTTGCTGTGAATGAACAAACTTCAAACATTGTTGTCCTGAAACTCATATCTGACAGCAGAGGGAACTTTCAAAAACAGTAGGAGTCTGTTAATGAAAGCAGAGGGAACTATTGAAGGCAGGGGGGACTTTTTCTAAAAGCAGTGGGAACTTTTTCAAACAGCATGGGGAAGTTTTAATGCCACTGTTTTTGTTATTAGCTGTACCAAACCCACAAATATTGGGAATGAATTTATAACATGTGATAAAAAAACACGGTGAATTAAAAGTTAACCTACTGTGAAAAGTGCCTGCACTCGAAATAACCTGTTGTACCATCATATTGTGCAAACAACTCAGTCTCAGTTGCTATACCCACGGTCTGCTCCGTTATTCATATGCGTCCAAACCTTTTTTTCTTTTCATACTCCAAAAGCACCAACACTTGTGAGACCCCCTCCATTCTCTCGTGTGAATCAGCAGTGACTAACCCATGTCACTTTCACGTGAAGCACTTGCGTTTTATCTTTATCCATAAATGTAATACAATATTACTTCTCTTGGTAAAAAATACACCACTATTAATTCTTTTAGCAAATATAGTACCCCACGTGAGAAAGGCAGCGTTGGTTGGATTTTGCCTTGGTCAATGGATGTTGACATCAATCAATCTCTAATCAATGCTCCATTACGTAGCTGCTTCCAACATTGATGTATATTGGATAAACATAATTAACTACCATTACACCAACACGTGATCCGTTATTCATTTTCGAACAAATAACGCGAAGACATATGATTGATATTCACGCTGTGTATCATTCGAGAATAACAGAAGCCAAGAAACTTTCAGCGAACAAAAATTAAATACCTAGGGTTTTGACATAAACCCTAGATCTTCACAGCAACGAACACGAACACAGAAACATCTTGATTCTCCTAGATATCAAGAGCCACCCGCTCTGATACCAATTGTTGAATCCAAGATCTTAGACTCAAATAGTAAAAACCATTTTATCTAGGATGATTAACATTCATATGAATTAACATAGCGGAATTGAATGATAATCATTAACAAGATGTTTAAGAGACGAACAATTCCCAAAGGGTTTGTATTATTGATAATTAACACAAACCACTCTAGGCATGTATATATTGAATCCCATGCCTAGAGATCAAAGACTCTGTAGGTTACATTTGAGTAGTATGAATGAATAAATAAACCTACGGTCTGGTGTTCCTTTTATAACTTAAGGAACCCAGGGATACATGGAAACTAAATAAAATATTGATGACTAAATCAAAACTGACTTATTCATCCTTATAATGTGTTGACCAAATCTTCATACTTTTCACTAGCAGTGGGAAGTACTCTAGCAGGGGCAAGTACTCTAGCAGGGGGAACTTACTCTAGCAGAGGAAAGTACTCCAGCAGTGGGAACTCTAGCAGTGGGAACTCCAGCATAATGCCCTATTTGGTACTTCTTGTTTCCATAGTGTTTGACTCATCAACTCTTGACCCAACAGCCAATAGATTCTACAAGAAGTATGGAAAGAAATCTCCATCAAGTCATCTTATGTTGCTGGTTTTGACAAGTCCAAAATTGAGTACTACAACTATGGCAAGAATGGTCACTTTGCTAGGGAGTGCAGATCTCCAAAGAAGGATTGGAAGAGCAACAACTACAGAAGGGAGCCAAGGATTGAAGATTCTGATTCCAAGGTTATGGTAGCTATGAATGGAATTGATGGTATAGGCTGGGATTGGAGTTTTATGATTGGTGAAGTGGAGAGGAATCAAGCACTGGTAGATAAGGAAGATGAGCAAGCACAAGCAGCTAAACAGCATGCTCCAACATAATTTGCTTGATGGATATGTCTTCTTCAAGTTGTGACAATGATGTATATATATTTGTACTAATGGTTGTAGAAAGAACACCAAGTCTTTAAATGCTAAAATAAAAAAACTAAATGTTGATTTTATCAATACTGATAGAGATATAGAAAATTACAAGCAGATTTGGCACAAGTTGAGTCTAGATTAAAAGAATACAAGCAAATAGAAAGTAAACATTGTGAACATATAAGAGTTCTTATAATGGAAAATAAAGAAAAAGTTGTTTATATAAAGCGATTAAACACTAAGCTAGAAAATTTTAAGACTGAAAAAGATAATGTTTAGCTAACCTTGAAAAAGTTTGATGAGTCTAAGCTTAAGCTAGAAATTGTTATTGTTAGTGGAAAGACTTTTATTAGGGACAAGTCTGGTGTAGGCAATAAAAATGTAGATGTTAAATTCCTCCTCCCCTGTCCCGTATCTATGGAATGGGTGACAAGAAAGACATGTCATAGACATGCATTACTAGCTTTGCCAAAAAGGAGGAAGAAGCATTTGACTATAGTCAGTATATTCCTAGGGAAACTATTGAGGAATGTGATTTGTCCAAAATAAGAGAAATTAGGGATTTTAAAGCAGAACAAGAAAACAAGTCTGAGGCTAGTGTTGAAACAAAGTCTGAATATAGTAGTCAAAGTAGTCCCAATTTAGTACCAAATCAAGGAAAAATGCTAAAACACCTAGTTCTAGATATGCTGAGATGTATAGGTTCAATCATACTAGAGGAAATCAAAGAAATTTGAACAATAAAAAATCTAGACACTTAGGAAAGGACTTTGTTATGAATAATAAAGCTTGTTTTTCTTATAGCAGTTTTGACCACATGGCCTATAATTGTTAACAGGCCATTGATATGGTGACTCCAAATCCTCTTAAGAGGATGAATCCAAGAGCTGTATTGCTTAAGACTCGGAAAAAATCTTTTTCCCCTGCAAGTCCCATTTCCATTGTTTCTAAGACTAGACCATTCGAACACCCAATACCAACAATGAATGGTGCATAACCAAGACCAAGTTATGCAAATTCATCTATTAATAGGCCCTACCAAAGACATGTAGCAAGAAAAACAAACAGTGGGTTCCTACTGTTAAGCCAAGGGTTCCCCGTGTTGGCCCAAATTTTGCCCCTGTTATTATGGGAAAATTAGGAAATGTTGTCAAAGCCTCAACTCGTTAGGATTGTGAACCTAGACAAGGTTCCACACCCAATAGTGCATCACTGACCCTTAACTAATATTCATACATTGATACACGTTGTAGATCCAAGTCATTAATGGCTTGGGTCCCCAAAGAAAACTAATTTGTGTTTTTGTTTGCATGTCATCTCAAAGAAGAAGAACAATATAGCTTACTAGGATCGTGGATTCTCAAGTAATATGACATGACATAAAACATATTTGTCAAATTTTTTTCCTCCACATGAAGGAGATGGTGTATCCTTTGAAGATGGATATGGGACAATAATGGGTAAAGGGTCCATAGTGACAGATGGAATGACATTTGACAATGTTTACTTGGTAAAAGAACTCAAATATAACTTGTTTAGTGTATCACAAATTTGTGATAATAAAAATTATGTTCTTTTAATTGAGACTGAGTATCTTGTGTTGGGAAAGAAGTTCATTTTTCCACTAGATACACCAATTTTAATAAGAACTCATAGGTAGAAGAATATGTATACCATTGACTTGAAGGGTATTGCTCTCCAAGACAATGAAACTTTTTCCCATTGGTAAGGCCTCAGTGGATGAAAGCAACAAATGGCACATGAGTTTGGGTAATCTAAATTTCAAGAATATGAACAAGCTGGTTAAAGAGAACCTTTTGAAAGGACTGCCTTTCAAAACCTTTGACAATGACCATTCCTGTGTTGCCTGTTTAAATGGGAAGTAGCATACAACATCTTGTAAGTCAAAGACCGCTCAATCAACCACAAAGCCCCTCCAATTGTTACATATGGATCTATATGGACCTACTTATGTGGTGAACATGAACCACACATGGTATTGCATGGTGATCACTAATATAGAGCATTAAAAAGGGCCTACTTAGACCTTCTTTTTAATGCTAAAAAGGAGACAACATGTATTCTCAAAGAATTTATCACTCATATAGAGCATTAAAAAGGGCCTAAGTTCATTAGGTGAGGTGTGACTATGGTGGAGAATTCAAGAACAAGAAGTTGGATGATTTTTGTGTTGAGAAGGGAATTAAAATACAATTTAGTATTGCAAGGAACCCACAACAAAATGGTGTTGCTGAAAGGAGGAACAGAACCCTCATTGAAGCTACAAGAACTATGCTTTCAGATACGAAGTTGCCTGTAATCTTTTGGGCTGAAGCAGTGAGCACTGCTTGCTATGTGTAGAATATGCCCATTGGCGGTAAAAGCACACAATAAGATACTATATCAACTGTTCAATGGTACACCTCCATTGATTGACCTTTTAAGACCTTTTGGGTGTCATGTAGTGATACTCAATACCATTGATAATCTGGGAAAGTTCAATGAGAAAGGAGATGAAGGATACTTCATTGGGTATTCTTTGAACATCAAGAGCTTCAGAGTCTTCAATAAAAGGACTTAACTGGTGATTGAGAATCTACATGTGGACTTATTGAAAGAAAAGCAAAGTGATCCTCAGACTGGTCCTATATGGTTATTTGATATTGAAACTCTATCTAATACTATGAATTATATGCCTATTTCCGTGGCAAATTGTACTAACATTTCAGGTACAAATGAGAAGGTGATTGAAGATGTGGTTGACAAGGAAACAACTAAAGAGGTCATGGATGATAGTTCTATTCATCCTCAAAAGCCACAAGAGGATTCTAGTGAAGTTCCTAAGGAGAGTGATCCACCTACTGGTTCATCTATTGAGAACAGAGGGAACCATGCTGAAGACAGTGGGAAACAGGATAACCAAGATTCCCTTGTTAATGCAAAACTTCCCCCATTTCTACATTAGAGGTAGTTCACAATGAATCAGATGTAGACAAAGCACCGCACCTAGCTCTTTTTCCACCTTTTGATACAACTTCAAATGGACCCAGGATCATCTCAAGTGGAGGTCCTAGTTATTCAAACCTTCAAGCTGCCCATCAAAGGCAATCTCTGGGCAATGTGATAAACTTGGATGAACCTTTTAGATAATTCTTTCCTAATCAGGATTGTCCTATTGAAGTTGATATGGGAAACTTGGAGACAGATGTTATTATGAGCATGACTCATACTCATAGAGTCGACAAAGATCATCCTCAATCATAGATCATTGGCACCATCGATACTCCTAGGTAGACAAGATACCAATACAAGGAGCATGGCTATATTTCTAACATTACTATGAAATATAAACATGATAATATGCAATGTTGTATGTTTACTTGTTTTCTGTCACAGTGAGAATCAAAGAAGATCTTTGATGCTTTGAATGATCCAACTGGGTGGAAACTATGCAAGAGGAGCTGATTGAGTTTGGTGTTCAAGAGGTTTGGATCTTGGTGGATTGTCCAAAAGGTGTGAGACCAATTCGGACAAGATGGGTGATCAAAAATAAGAAGGATGAAAGAGGAATTATAGTTAGGAACAAGGATAGGTTGGTAGCATAAGGTTACACACAGGAATAAGTAATAGACTATGAAGATGTATTTGCTCCAGTAGCAAGAATTAAAGCCATTAGGATTTTTCTTGCCTACTCTTCTTTCATGGGATTTACTGTGTACCAGATGGATGTTAAGATGGCCTTTCTCTATGGCACTATTGAAGAGGAGGTGTATGTTATGAAACCTCCTGGTTTTGAAGACCTAGAGCACCCAGACAAAGTTTATAAGGTGAAAAAGGCTATGTATGTACTTTATCAGGCCCCTAGAGCTTGCTATTGTACTTTGTCCAAATATCTATTGGACATTGGATTCATTGAGGCATAATTGATCAGACTATCTTCATCAAGAATCACAAAGGAGACTTTCTTTGGGCTCAGGTTTATGTAGATGACATCATCTTTGGATCCACAAATTTTAAGCTTAGAATTTTTTTTGCCAAATTGATGCAAGACAAGTTTCAAACGAGTGTTATGGGAGAACTAAATTTCTTCTTTGGATTACAAGTTTAACAAAGGAAGGTTGAGACATTTATCTCACAAGATAAATATGTTGCTGATATTTTGAAGAATTTCGGGTTCATAGATGGCAACAAAGTGACTAGTCAATGGATAAGGAGCATCCATGGGGTAAAGATTATGAAGGGGAGAATGTGGATGTCAGACACTATAGATCCATGATAGGATCTCTGATGTATCTCACAACATCAAGGCATGCTATTATGTTGGTGTTGGTGTGTGTGTGTGTGTGTGTGCGTGTGTGTGTGTGTGTGTCTAGATATCAGGTGACACCAAAAGAGTGTCACCTATTTGCACTAAAGAGAATTTTTAGGTATATTAAGTCTCATACCACCTTGGGACTTTGGTATCTTACAGAATCCCTCTTTGAGCTAATTTCCTACTTTGACAGTGATTATAGAGGTGGCAATGGTGATAGGAAGTCAACCCTCTGGTGGTTGTCAGTTTTTGGGGAGGAGATTGATATCTTCGCAATGCAAGAAGCAGCCAGTTGTAGCTACTTCCACAACTGAGGCTGAGTATGTGTCAACAAGTGCTTGTTGTGGGAAAGTCCTTTGGATTCAGAATCAATTGTTGGACTATAGGTAAAATTTTATAAAAGACAGATATTTATTGATAATAATAGTGCAATTTGTAGAATTCAAAATCCTGTACAACACATTCAGACTAAACATATTGAAATCCGACACCATTTTATGAGAGATTGTTTTGAAAAACGGTTAATTGTTCCATAAATATTGAAAAAGAATTAAATGTGGCTAATCTTTTAACCAAACCTTTTGATGTTGGGAGGTTCAAGTACTTAGTAACGAGTATTGGAATGGTCAATCCCTAAGGATGTATCTCTTTTGTATAGTTTGTACATGATTGCACTATTATTCACCTGTTGTAAATGTGTTGGTCAAATTTTCCATTGTAATTTTTGCCACTGTTTTTGGAAAGTTTTCCCCATGTTTGGGTTTCTTCCTATTATATGTGTTTTTCTTAGTTTTAGACTAACAGTGCAAGATAATTAATGTACAAGAGTCATGGATCATGCAGCTTGTATTTCATAATTGGTATATTTTTATGATCCATTGTTGTAAATATTGTGTCTTTAAGGGAGGTTTTACTTTTTTAGTAAAATCTCTAGGACTTAGGGTATCAATAGGATACTCATATATGAAGGCATGTTGTATGACTTTCTAGAGTCCTTAATCCTTGAGGCACTGTAATGTGCTTCTTAATCATGAATTGTGCATTTATTTGCATAATGAGAGAGGATTTGGTGCATATTGCCAAGACTTTTGACTTAGATATGGTTTTGGTCGGGTTGGTGACTTGGGGTATATATATTTCATTGGGTTACACTGGTTCAGGGTGAACTTGTGTATTGGCCTTATTCATGAGCATCTGGTGTGAAAAAGGACTATAGAATTAATATATAGCTATCTTGCCCATATAAGTGTGTGTGTGTGTTCTATATTGTAATTATGATTTCAATTAAGGGTAATCTAGTAATCTCCATCTAAAATTCCTACATATTTTTAGAAGTTTTAGAAGTGGACAATTAATTTAGGACAACCGGAAAAAAAAAAATGGACTATAATTTTGGGACGGAGGGAGTAGTATACAACAAGTTAACCAGGTCGAACTTGCTAAACTTCGCAAGAATTCTAAAACTCGAAGACGAATCAAATAGGCCGAACTGATCAAATTGATTAAAATCCAATCAAGTTTTTCTAAATTACTTTCGAATAGCTCACGAGGGTTGTCGTGTCATTTATGTTAGAAAATGATAAACCCCCATAAATTAACTTGATTATTTCATTAATATATATAAAGAATACAAGCGAAACCTATACAATGATACACTAAACATTTATAAGTCTAATTTTATTTCAAACACACTCTTATAGATCCGACTCACAAATCAGACTTAGCCTTAATTATCCACTAATAATTTACACATTATTACCCTTGCTATGGATAAGTGAGTTATATCGAGTGAAAACACAAAAATAGACGTGGACCAAAAAAAAATGGAACTGAATTAAAGTCGGTATGAAGCTTATCCTATTCCATGCAGCCGCCAACAAATATTTACGTACTTTATAAAGCTGCATGGTCATACATTAGACGTACAATCGCCAAAGAATACTATCAAAGTCATATAAAAAGTTTCCTGAACCTTTTACGTTCATACGTGAATGTGTCCATCAATCCGAATGGATTCACAAATTTCCTCCAACACTGATCAATCAAATCGTGATTATGTCGACGACCTCCTACCTGGCTTTCGATTTTGTCCAACCGATCAAGAACTGATAGTTAACTACCTCCAACCAAAGTTAGAATCAAGAAGACTCCCACCAGCCCGGATACACGAAGAGTTTATATACGACTACAATCCTGAAGAACTTGCTGGTTAGTAACAACACCTCAAACTTCATATATGTTATATGTTAATTGTTTTGTAATCTTGTTACTTTTTTTTTCTGTATCGACTGCTTTTGTTCTAAGGTTTTGTATTTTTATGAACAGAAACATATCTATCGGTTGAGAACAAATGGTACTTCATGACGCCAAGAGAGCGAATGTGCCCAAACGGGAATCGACCGAAGAGAACCACCAAGAAGAATGGCTATTGGAAAACAGGGAATGCACAAGTTGCGGTTTGTGATGTGACAAAACGAAGGCTAGGTTACAAAAGAAACTTAGCTTATTATGATGAAAAGAAACGCAAGACTAAATGGCTAATGACTGAATACACCACGACTGATCCTAATCTCCCGGTTGGAAACGGGGCAAAGGTATATACTGGCGCTAAATGATATATACTTTCTTAAATGGCTTACCTTAACGTGTAACTTAAGTCATATATATACTGCTTGCGAACTACCAATTAAGAACGTGAGAGTTAACCCTGGATTTAATTAGTTTAGTTTGATAATTAGATCATGAAAAATTAAGGAATAACATGCCAATCTGAACTTAATGCAGGTTATTTTGTCTATTGGTTATGATTAAATGAAGAATATAGAACCATGATTAAGTTGCATCATATAGGCTAATTAACCATAAGTGAAAGATGCAGAATGTCACTTCCTTTTGCTTTACTATATGTAGCACAAAAATTAGTAGCTAGTCATCTGATTTTAACCAAAAGAATTTATACATGTCCTTGTAGTTAAACGATTTCGTGCTGTGTAAGATTTACAAGAAGGAGGAAAAAGGAGATCGAAACTTGCCCAATGAAGATAAGGGGAACGAAGACCAAAACCAACCAGATGATGAACCTTCTCCCAAACGACAAAGACTAAACCCGGGCAGCAATCCACCAAATGAACCTCAACACGTATGGATTCAAGAGGCAAATCATCACTTGGTGGCACTTTTGCAGCCAGCAAACTGTTATCAACAAGAAGGTAATAACATTGATACCGAAGGAAGTTTCACCGCCCTGACAGGGGCTGCTCAGCCTTTTACTGCTCAAACGTTATTGGCTAACCAAGCTAGTACAAGTAACCATGATACCATGTCTGGCCAAACGAGAATATTCACCAGCCACTACCCAATCACAAATAATTCAAGTTCGACACAACCACAACTTGAAACCCCTCATGCTATGACTGAAAGAGAAACGATTCAATCTTTATGTGGGAGCTCAACATGCGAGGATCAACAAATTCAGTCTACCTTGATTGCAATAGATAAATTTTTGAATGGTGATTCAAGTTCTACTGAAATGGAAACTGATCAACCACCTTATTACACGATTGATACAATTCAATCTTCAGTGACTTCAACAAATGGGCCTCCAGATAGGACTGCTGATCAAGTTCTTCAACCAGATGAGGATTTCTTCGAATTAAATCCTACTGATGAATTCCTTCAACTTATCAACTTTAGTCATGATGATCAAGTACATGAACCAGCTCATAATGATACAAGAAAACCGCTTTATGATGAAGATTTCTTCGACTTAAATCCTACGGATGCATTCCTTCAACTTATCAACTTTAGTGATGATGATCAAGTACCTGAACCAGCTCATAATGATACAACAACACCGCTTTATGATGAAGATCTTTTAGACTTCAGCCGTGTGGATGAGTTCCCTCAACTACTACCCCAAACTCACGAAGATTTACCCAACTTCAAGAATATGGAATCTGATATCTTTTGAGGATGATGAGTTAACTTGGGCCAGAGTTCAACAGATTGAAGTATAATGAAGAGAATGTAACGGCTATGTTCGTTTGGGTGGCGTTTTCTTTGCTTTCAAGATGAGATGTGTACATAAACCTTAGATTTTGATTATGTTATTTGAAATCTTTAGTTTTAGAAGTTCTTTATAGGTATGTTAAATTTATGAATTATGCCAAAAGCATAACATTATACCCGTTCGTTACATGAAAAACAGTTTTATATATATAGACCTGGCCGGTTACTTAAAGTACCACATCGTGTAGCAATTACTTCAAGTAATTAACATTACATACTGTCGAAAGTGCAACAGATCATATATTATATATGCATAATTTAAGCAACCAAGAACGAAGATTTCCCCTTCAATCACATATTTGCTATTACTCAATAAACAAATCTGCCACATACTGATAATGTCCATCGTGCCGATACCAAGCTCGATAAAAAATCTGCAACATGAAGTTTAGATAAACTATTACAGTACTATATTTTCTGCAAGAGTACAATATATAAACTTAATAAGAATTTTGGAAACAAACATGTTGACATAAGATAAACTTGCAATTTATAAGAAGGGTTTAAGGCATAAAATAGCTACGTACTTTTTAAAGTGTAACAATATGATACCTGTACTTTGGCTAATATGGTATATGTACCCAATTTCCTACCGTTTTAACTGGCTAGTTGGCTGAAGTCGCCAGTCAACAGCTTTTTATCAGTTTCTGTAGCTTGGTCAACCTTCAGACTCATGGCTAAGAACTTGCTTGTGGGATCTTCCCAATCTAGTGGAGTCAAGTTTGGTCATACCAGTCGATATTCTCAACCTTCAAAAACTCGTTACTTTGGAAAAGATCACTTCTTCTGGTCTTTAAAGCAGTCAAGAATAATGAAATGAATTGAGTTGAATTGAGTTCTTTAAAGCAGTCAACTTAACTCACTGGTTTTACTAAAGCTTCACCAAGTCGACAATAGAGAACCCATGGTTCGTGGTGATGAAATTGAAAGAAAAGGGTGGCTCATAAGAAGACATCACACCACTCCCACATAGCCGTGTATAGGGTCAAAAGCCATTGCTTCAATCAAAGGCGGACAAGAAAGACAACTTCAAGCAAAACCTCAATCCCATTATGCAGTCTCTTTATCATTTCTTTCATAGACTCGATGGTCGACATGGACCCACCAGGTGGGCCATACGAGTTATGCGGTGAAAATTAATGGAATGGTCCTTTTTTGCTTATCAAACGGAGCTATCGGCTCTAATAAAATCACATTCACACCCAAATCCTTGAAGTGATGCAACTTTTCAGCAACACCTGAAAGGGTGCCTCCAATTCATCTAATTTCATTTTTTCACCATTTGATGAAGACTTTAACAAAAACGAAACATAGAGGGGAGCTAAACTTGCTTCAAACTCCAATTCGACTGAAAGGTTGTTTGACAAATTATTCAGAAACTGGGTTTCAAAGATACCAGAATCGCTCGATTGCAAAGGCATTAGTGACCACGAATCAGTAATTGATATTCTCTTCATTGCTATTGTTAATTTTGATTAATTGAACATTAAAAAAAATTAGTGTTTGGTTTGATTAGGGGAAATCTGGGTGAAAGTGTTATGAATGTTTTGGGGGAAAAGGTGGGGTTATATATTGCCATATTTAATTTACACGTATGCAGTCAAAAATAATAAAAAGGAAAAATATTGTCGCGTCACACATGTTAGCCGGTTTTACCAGTTACCAGTCACAAAGTGGCCATATTGATACGAATTAAATAGTAGACGTACCATATAGATAATAAAAAAAGTACACGTATCATATCGTTACATTTAAAAAACTACGTAGCTATTTTATACCTTAAACCCTTATAAGAATTAGGAATTTACCTGAAGATGTCGTGGCGAGAAGCAAGTTCTCGTAAATTGGCATTCACAACTTCCAGTACAAAAAAATCACTTGGCACATCAAGAATTACATCCACCGGACCACATTGTCGAAGTTAACTTCATTCCATAAGTTGGCTGATATATGGAACAGTCAACAAATAAATATTGGGCACTTTCGAGATCTTTATCACAAAATGGGCACTTTCGAGATCTTTATCATATGGAGAAGAGTATTATCACCTGTTTGGAGTTTGTTTGGGAATATTCCCAACAATCATCAAGGGAGGAATCGGCATATGACTCCAGGAGATGATCTAGAGTTGCGACTCTTCTTCTCAAGTGCACTTCTAACTTCTCTTCTCCATTGTCGTTTAAAACAACCCGGTTATCACCATTAAATATCAATTGTAGAGTTGCGACTTGTTCTCTTAAGCTAATTTTGTAAACATCTAAGTCATAGAGCCTAACATGTCGAGCATCTAACCAAGTAGCTTATACTATCTCTTTTTTGAGGTTCTTCTTCTGATATTTTATTCAAGACTGACAATCTTCTGCTGTTATTGAATGTAGAGGCTTGGAGATATTATAGAAATGATTTCTGGGTGGCGCTATCTTATATTGTTGATAATACTCTTCTCCATATGTGTTGTTTTGGTCTATAATACGTTCTTCTCAGATCCATTTGAATTACATGTTCCTTCGGCATATGTATGCCGTGATTTAACTTGCAGGTATTCTCTAAACATCCCACCCTTCTTTGTGTCTGTTTAATCTTATTCATCTCTATAGTTTTCACGATTTATACTTGCAGCGAAGCTAGCTCTATTGGCTTGATTGAGGGAAGTGATTCTCAATCGACTCTAGCTGCAAAATACTCAAATAAAATTAATAATATACTTAGAGTTTTGATAGGTTTTCTGCATGATATTATTTATTCGGGTTGACTAGCCAGTTTTTCGAAACAAATGTTCGGATAAACATCACAATACAAGACATGACGCGAAGATAAATTGATCAATGTGAATCTCGAGACTAGATGGTTCATAACAAGTAAATTACGTACTATATTAGCATCTGATCGAAATAGGGCATTTCAGCTCTTGATAAAGAGAGGTAAAATAATATACAAAAATCAGATAGCAAAACTTGGAATATGTATTATACAAGAAGAAACTATGGTTTAAACACTCAAATAAAGGTTCTTAGATCTAATTAGTCAAAAACTTAAGCAAGTTGGATTGTGGATCCTTTTCGGATATAGTAGCCAGCAAGTGTAAATCCATCTAGTAACCGTGTTTGAGGCAAAAACAGCATCTGCTTGTCCGCGGGAATATCTTCTTGATCTTGAATCTTGGCTTTTACATTTTCAATGGTGTCCGTGTTGTCTACTTCTAGATAGATCTTCTCTTCATCAGTGTCAACAAGATTAATGTATATGTGCATCTGTTCCCTGTCCCTCATCAATGTATCATCTACAAGACGGAGGGTAGACTCATCCTGGATGCAGTAATAAGCAAGGATGTGATGGTCATCAAGCTTCCTTCCGCCATAAACCAGCTTCTGTTTTGCTATTGGTGTACTTTCTTTGTCTAGAATCAATCTCTTCACTTCCGTGATTGTTGCACGACAATGAAATTCCAGAGGGATCGTCTTTCCAGTAATAGTCTCGACAAAGATTGTCATCCTTCCTCCAAAATCAAACATAAGATCAAGGGTGTACTCCTCATATATGTTGTAGTCAGAGAGGGTGCGATTTTCCTCAAGCTGCGTTCCGGCAAAGAACAGCCTTTGGTTAAACGGTGAAATATCTTCCTTGGCACTAATCATGGCCTTCACGTCGCTGATGGTGTAGAAACTGTGGACTTCCAGATAGATGGTCTTGTCGGTAATTGTCCGGATGAATATATTCAAAGATCCAGGAATTCTAATTGCGGCTCTGGGCTTGGCTGGTTCCATATCAATGTAGTTGTTGTCGCAGTTGTAGTCCAGCCTAAACAATGGATGGTTTGGAGGAATCACCCCTAACTTCTTTTGGATCTTTGATACCATAACGTTGTATGTGTCTAAGCCATTGATGTCGACACTAATGGTTTTACCGGTTGGAGCCTTAACAAAGATCTGCTGCATCTGTATATAGAGAATTGAAACCTATTAATATTTTTGCGACAACAAGAAATCGAATGTCAAGAACAAATATTTTATAACTAAATCCTTAAAGTCGAATATGCAGCATGCATGCATGATCCACGAACTACATCATACCAGAAACTTATATCACGAAAAAAATAAAAATGAAAAAGCGTACGATACGTACCTTGATAGAATAAATTTTTGTGGAAGCTAACGATGATGAAGAATGAATACATGAGTCTCCAGGGTGGTGAACATATTTATATAGAAAAACAATAGTCGATCATATATATTTTGATAAGTAATTGTGTTTATCATAACTATGATTTATGAGTAAACATTATCAAGGACTATATTTTTGTTTTTTATTTTTTATTGCGTTATTATTTTCTCTATAAAAAAGTGAAATTTTTTTCTTGCGAAAAGACTTGTAAGATTCACACATATTTTATAGTAACGTCAAAAAAGTAGCAAACAACATCACGTATTATCAAATTTTAATTTATAAGTTATAAAGAACCATATCTTGATATTTTTTGCCAAACGTGTTTTTGTTAACGTTTTATGTTTTTTGCAACCACCCAAGGGCAACATATGGGTATCCCTTGGTTGAACTATGGTCGTCATATACTTGCTTATTGTATGTATTATTATGTGGTTAGTATATTTCATGCGGCTTGTTGGAACTAATGTATTCTTGAGGGTCTGGAAGTATACAATTCGATATGAAGAGGGTTATAGTTGGAGCTTGATATAAAGGAGGTTATAGCTAGAGGGCTGCCTGTGTAAATTGGAGTGTTATTTATTCGATCGTATGGGTTGTGGACATCATACAACACATTTTACCATCAACCCACAACCATCTCCAATCTATCTTCTCATGTAATAACATATCATATATTGACCTTGTTAGCATTTTACAATCATTTGTGTATATGTGGGAGTATTATCTCATTGATCAACACTCAAACACGTTTTAGTCTTTCATATATTTTCGCTTATACTTTACCGACTCATTCATCAATAAAGATTGTGGTTGTTTTGTGATCATTGTTGTTATTCTGAATTATCTCACATGGTATCAAGAGTTATAAGGTTGATTACTTGATCCATCTTAATCTTAAGAGTTCATGAAATTGTGGTTTTTAATGGCTAGATTTCCGTGGCTAATTGATCCTATGGTTGGTCTTATATTGGGAGTTATACTTGCTTGTGGTGATCGAATTACGAGTTGGTGACTATACATGTTTCTAGGGTTTTCATCTTGAATCCTAGAATCTGGGGTTTTCATTTACGAGTGCTCGTTGATGGTTTGAGCATTCTCTATTACAAACTCTTGGCATATAAATCAAAAGTGTTTTGATTTTTTTTTTCGCTGCTACTCTTTTCATAAAAGCACTGTAAGGTGTATCAGTAGAATATTGGATATCGAAATACAATAGTCGGTTATATATATTGTAGAGAAAAATGCAAATATACTCCTTGTGGATTACAAAAATTGCATATTTGCTCTCGAACTTTACATAGACGGCCTTTTTATGAGGATCTTATGTTGCACTTAATCTCCCTGGCCAAACTATAACGACTCAAATACCCTCTTTAACCAACATACTATCGATCATTTGCATTGAAAATTTGCATCGTTGGCCCTTTATATTAATGGGTATTGGGTTTGTTTTAATATTTTCAAAAAAAGTTGTAAATTTTTTTCCGGAATATTTTCCTTCCAGAAAGTAATTATTAAAAAATTTTCAAAACATTTAGTCTCTAAAAACTCAATATTTGTTACGTAATTATTTAAAAAGAAAAATTGCTTCGTTATTTTTTTCAGGAGTAAAGGTTTCATACATTTTTAATCTCATAAAATTTTATAATATCATAAAAATTTGTTATTTTGTTTGCGAAAAAACATTGAAATCTTTTTTAGAAAATAAAAGCTTTGAAAAGTTTTGAATAATTACTTTTTGGAAATGAGTATTCTTCTTCGGAAAAATGTTTTTTGAAAAGATTCTAAAAAACCAACACACCTTAATATAGATGACTAATTGTGCACACTTTAATGCAAAGATTGTTAGTATGTTGGTTGAAGAGCAATATCTCAGTCATTTCAATTTGGTCAGAGAGGTTAAGTGCAACGAAAATTTCTTTAAAGAGAGGGCGCCTGCACTTTTGTAAAAATGGGAAACAAATTAGCAATTTTTGCAAACCACAAAGAATATTTTACATTTTTTCTCTATATTCGAACACAATATTACTTGCGTATCACATTTTGATAAGTCATTGTATGTATCATAGTTATAATTTACGAGTAAAAATTGTCTTTAAGTTATAAAAAGACTACATTTTTATTTTTTCTTTTAATTGCGCTATTCTTCACAAAAGAGTGGAATATATTTCATACTTGTAAAAAGCCCTGTAAAATTTACGAATATTTTACAGTAACGTCAAAAAGGTAGAAAACAACATCACATATTACCAAGTTATAAGTTATTAAGAAAGACATCTAGATAAAAGGACTAAACTGGTGACTGAGAATCTACATGTAGACTTCTTGAAAGAAAAGCCAAGTGATCCTCAGTCTGGTCCTAATTGGTTCTTTGATATTAAAACTCTGTTAAATACTATGAATTATATGCTATTCCCGTGACAAACTTTACTAACATTTCAGGTACAAAGGAGAAGGTGATTGAAGATGTGGCTCACAAGGAAACTCCTCCTCTTTTGAGGTACATGAACTTTCCCACATGGTTTGAGGAACCAGAGATAGTTACCTCAACTTAAGAGGTCATGGATGATAGTCCCATTCATCATCAAAAGGCACAAGAGGAGTCTAGTGAAGTTCCTAAGGAGAGTGATCCACCTTCTGGTTCGTCTATTGAAAACAGAGGGAACCGTGCTTAAGACAGTGAGAAACAGGATAACCTGGATTCCCTTGTTAATGCAAAACTTCCCTTGTTTCTACATTAGAGGTAGTTCACAATGAATCATACGTAGATAAAGGCATTTCTTTGTTGGAATGCTGCTTGAGGACAATCGTACCCTCTCTGACTACAACATGAATGTATTTGGAAAATATTACAAATTTTTCTGTTTACAAAATGAATGTATTTGGCATGCCTTACAAAATGAGTTGAACTATACGAATAACTATATGAATAACTTCTATTGTGGTAGATTAATGTTTAACTCATCTACCAAAATGAATGTTTCTGTTTACAAAATGAATTTACAACAAGAAGGATCGAAGCATAAGTTTTCTCAAGACTTATCTCATCCCATGAATGAGGCAAGGCTCTAAGGAACCTGGCATTGATGTCTTCATTTTTAGGTTTGGATCTGAGTTGATTCAATTGGCTAGGAATCTTTTGAAACCTGACATTCCCTAGATGAACACCTTCTGTTTCAAAAATCTTAAATTATGTGAATTCATCTCTCAGCAATGATCTGCGCATCTTATTGGATTCCTCATTCCCTCAAAATATTGCCTTCATCCCATTTTAAATCTCCCTAGCATCATCCAAGTGATAAAAATCACCCATATGATCATCAGGAAGAGACTGAAGCAAAATGGTTTTTGCTTTGATTTCCTTATGAACAATAGTGATTTCTTCATTATATTTAGGGTCTAGAATGATGATCTGACCATTCTTGTCTCTACCAGTCTTCTTCTTGCTGTTGCCATTTTGGACAATTTTCCACAACTCTAGATCAGTATTGGTGATCCATCACTCTATTTTCATGGCCCAGCTATCATACTCTTCCTTCTTCAAGAGTGGGAATTTTCCATTAGTATTGGAAGCAGTCGTAACGATTTGCTGTGTTTGCTGTGTTGTGGTGGTGCTTGGTTCTCCTGTTTCAGTAGAACTAGAAGCAAGCATGATTAAACAAAGATGTTAGTAAGAAAAAAATGGTTCTTCTTAAGCAGAGACTATCCCAGGCTCTGATACCACTTGTTGGGTCCACTAGATGTGGATCTTATAGCCTGTTAAGGATGGTGAACGACTTCTGTAATCATAAGTCTATTCACAGAGAGAATCTTAATGTAACACACAATATAAGTGCGGAATACAAATACTATGAACAAGAAGAAACAGAATAACTAAATAAGTTGATCCTTACTAAGGATTTCTACTATTAATATGAAATGAATAATGCTGATGAAGGTGTGTCTAACCCTTCTGCCAATGGGTTCCTTTTATACTGCAAGGAAACCCTAATACTACATTAAATCAAAATGTGTAACTTCTGATATGCATATCATTTCCTAACATGTCTCATGCATATCCTAACAAACTATTAAGAATAATAATGTTTGACTTTATACTAGACCAGGAGCAAGTATTGCTCCTACTACTAATAGGACCAGGAGGAACTACATACCTCCTAGCTTATCTATTACAAATACCTATTACAGAGGTCCTAACACTTTGTACTTATCAATGGTGCCATCAGCTTTCTTCTTCTTCTTGAAGATCCATTTATAGGCTAGTGGTTTACAACCAGGAGGTAAATCCATGAGCTCCCAAGTATGATTTTGTAAAATAGACTCTATTTCACTGTTAATCGCTTCTTTCCATCGAGGCCCTTCCGAGGAATTTATAGCTTCTTGATAAGAAGTGGGTTCATTTTCTACCATAAAAGAGACAAAATCGGGTCCAAATGATTTCTCGGTTCTCGCCCGTTTTCTTCTTCTAGGTTCAACCTCTTCTTCCTCAGGTTGATCTTGTCTCTCATCTTGGAGATCATTATCATCTCGTTGTCTCTTATCTTGGACAACTGCATCAAATATTCTAGATGTGCTTCCATTTTCCTTCTTTAAACAAGGAAATATGTTTTCAAAGAAGGACGCATTCCTTGATTCCATAACTGTGTTCTTGTGTATAACTGGATTTTTCGAATCATGTACAATGAAATGATACACACTACTATTCTTAGCATATACAATAAATATACAATCCACAGATTTAGGTCCAATCGTTTGGGCCTTAGGTGTCGGCACAACTACCTTGGCTAGACACCCCCACACTCGTAAGTACTGGTATGATGGTTTTCTTCCCATCCACAGTTCATATGGGGTTTCCTCTTTATCCTTACAAGGTATCTAGTTTAAAAGATAAGTAGCCGTTAGAATGGCTTCCCCCCACATATCCCGTCTCAAACCAGAACTTAACAACATCGCATTAACCATTTCTTTCAAGGTACGGTTCTTCCTTTCGGTAATACCGTTTTGCTGAGGTGAATAAGGAGAAGTAAACTCGTGTCTAATTCCATGTTTCGCACATAGATCAGCAAAAGGAGACACATATTCACTTCCTCTATCACTTCGTACAACCTTGATTTTCCTACTAGCTTGATTCTCAACTTCGGTTTTGTATAGAAAAAACTTGTCTATAGCTTCATCTTTACTTTTCAACAAGTAAACGTAGCAGTACTTTGTGCAATCATCAATAAACGTGATGAAGTACTTATTGCCACCTTTTGTGGGTAGCGATTTCAAATCACATATGTCTGTGTGTGTCATATCAAGTGGTTCGGTTTTTCGTTCAACTGATTTGAAAGATGATCTTGTAAGTTTGGCTTCGACACAAGCACTACTACAAAAAAGCCCTTAGAGACCCCCCTAAAGAGACTGGTTCCGTGAAAACAAGTGTCTATGACCTAAAAATGGTGGGAAGGGAATAAATAGAAACTTGTTTTCTTAAAAAAACCAATCTCTATAAGGTGAATTCTAAAGAGACTAGTTTTGTAGGCTGCAACCACTCCTTTTATACACTTAAAAACACTGATTTTTACGTAACAACCTGTCTTTATGTGTTAATGTTAAGGACACCATTTTATATATAAAAAACTAGTGTTTTTAGAAATTTAAAAACACTGGGTTTTTTAACAACCAGTCTTTTTTTATGTAAATGAATTTTGTGCTTAACTTTTTTTTAACTTACAATCATAAGGACTCAACGGTATACCCAAAAGTTTTTATAACATATTACGTTTTTAATCTTTATAAACTTTATATGTGATTAAATTATAAGGACCATTAAATAAATAAAAAATTAAGAATCATAACTTGTGTAAAACTTATTTATAGGCACTTCCTGTTAATATATCCTCTTCTTTTCTTTTTAATCTGATAAAAAACGCAACAGCGGGTCTTGAACCCTTGACCTCACAACTGACATCAGACGCAGCATCACTCTGTTAAACCATCTGATCTATAGGCACTTCCTGTTAATACGTCCTCTTCTTTTCTTTTTAATTTGTTTTTTATTTCCTGATAAATAAAAAACAAAAAAATACCAAAAAATGGGCAGCAGGTGGATCGAACCCCTGACCTCAGAGAACAAACAAACACAAAAATACCCTCTTTAACCATCTACACCAAGTGTTCTTTTTGGTTTATCATTACAAAAACTTTTACTTGTACTCTTTTAACTTTATTTGCTTAAAAGCTTATTTTATGCTTATTTCGAGCTTATTTGAGCTTATCTTTTCAACTTACTATTTTTTATAACAATTGTCTTACATATGAGTCGATTGGGTATCGTTGTATACGCTAAAAGTTAAAATGGTATCCTTGCACACGATATAATTCGATAGGGTATCGTACTACACAATATGAATCAATAGGGTATCATTGTATACGATATGAGCCGACAAGGTATTGTTGTACACCATATTAGTAGATAGGGTGTCGTTGTTCACGAAATTAGTCGATAGAGTGTCATTGTACTTCATATGTGTCTATAGGGTATTGTTGTACACCATATGAGTCGATTGGGTGTCGTTGTACAAGATAGGAGTCGATAGGGTATCGTTGAACGTGATATGAGTCCATATGGTATCTTGCACCCGATAGAAGTCCATAGGACATCCTTGTACACGATATGAGTCGATAGAATATTGTTGTACATGAGGACCACTCACATCAGGTACTCGCATGCCTGGTTACCGACTATTATGGCTTGCTTTTGGGTAGAGAAAATTAATTACCCCACAATGCACAAATTCCAACTAATCAAATCGGACCTCCTTGTAAACACCATACTATAAATTTGGGTTTCGAGCGATTCGATTCGATTCAATCTTGATACAGACATCGTTTCGAACCGAAACAAAGTGAACCTATTAAAATTAAAGTCTAATTACATGGTCATTAAAATAGTTTAAAATGAAACTATTTTTTAAAAAAGTAATTAAATATATTATAAATTATAAATTAATCTACATTATTTAATAAATACTAATATTAACATTTTTTCTTTTGTTAACTTTCTATCCTAATTTTTTACCACATCTCACAAACTTATTTGCTTTTCCCGCCGACATTTCACCAAAATTTAAACACTCTCGTTTCAGATCTGCTGCTAATACATTTCACCACTTTGATCGTATCATTCTATTGTAGAAAGTCATGGTCTTCGTTTTTATAGAGAAACCACATAAGCCGATTCCATCTGTATCATAAAAACACAATTCAAAGCAGTCATTTTATTTTATGATCTTCTTTTCGTTTTTGATCTCATTGGTTCGGATCCTTTAATTGTTTCCTAATTATTGGATCATCATCGTTGAGTTATTCAACCCTCCTTCAAAAAACAAGGCTCAACATCGGTTCAAACCAAACCGAACCAAATACCAAGTTGATAAAACACGAACCGAATTAAATCGTGCATAATCGAAACCGAACCGAAACGAGAAAAATTGAACCAAGTATATATTTAAGCGTATTTTACTTGGTTTTAATATGAAATCGAAGTAAACTAAACCGATCAAAATCGAAATAGATACATAAAAACCATAATCAAACTGAAAATAATCAGTTAGCTTCAGCTCGATTTCGATTCAACTTTAGATTTATTTTGCTCGAACCTGCTCCAAAATTGGCTCTCCAAAATATTTATTAACCTCGCCCTTATTTTTACCCAAGTTGAAATTATCCCTCCATCCCAATTTCAGATTTGAAAAGTCAAATTTTCATATCTCACCAAAAACCCATCTCTCGGAACCATCAAATCTCTATCTTCATTATCAAACCACCGGCTACTTTACTCTCTACCCTCAACCCTATTATTTTTAATTAATCTAAAATTAAATGAATGACACAACAGAAGTAATCAAATCTCTATCAAAACCCTTTGAAGAAGAACCGAATTACTCCAGTGAAGTTGATCAGATCGGGCTTAGAACCAAATCCTTAAAAGAAGAAATGATGGAGTATGTGATAGAGAGTCGTATGATCTTGGGAAATATTCGTTTGCTTCTTAGATTTGAAAAGGTATGTCATCGTGGCTTCTTACCTTTGAGTTTTGACTATTCCTTTCATATAATACTAATTTGCAACAATTCTTATAGATTGCTTTTGTTTTTTAATTCAAAGGGTCAGTTTTTTATTTTATAAAAAAGCATAAAGAGTATAGAGCACTGTTGGGATTATGGGTTTGTTTTGTGTAGTGTGTCGAGCCTGCTGATGCGCTGATGCTAAGGAAGCAACATACCAGATGGATGGACATATTTGTATGGGTCTGCAAATGACAGATGGTAAAGGGATATATGTTGGATAATGGCAGAAGCAAAGTACAAAAACTTTAAAAAGGAATATGCTCCCGGTGGTTGAGACGGTATGACCTTTTACTCCTTTCTTCACTACTGCTATGAGATGAATATAAATCAGTAATATATCTACGAATAGTATATTCCTTTAAAAAAGTTAAAGTCGGGTTGTGAAATAAAGATAGAAGGTGCTTATGATAGGTAGGGGTAAATAAATATCTGTGCAATTGATCAGTTTCTATTAAATCAGATAATACGAAGCAAATTTGTTGATATGCTTGTTTTCAAACTATAAGCTACTACACTATTCATAAATAGAGAAGAACCAAATGAATGACAAAACACAAGTAATCAAATCTCGATTGAAACCCTTTGAAGAAGAATCAAATTACTCCAGTGAAGTTTATCAGATCGGGCCTAGAACCAAATCCTTAAAATAAGAAATGATGGAGAGTCAGGGATATAATCGTGAGATCTTGGGAAATAGTCTTTTGCTTCTTAGATCTAAAAAAAGTTATGTCATCGTGGCTTCTTACCATCGTGGCTTCTTAGATCTGAAAAATGATTGCTTTTGTTTTTTAATTCAAAGGTTCAGTTTTTTATTTTTTTAAAATCATAATGAGTATAGAGTATTTACGATTTTTATGCATTTTGAACACAATATACGTTGGTGGCTGAATCTTGTTTATTCGTTTCCATAAAAATTCATAACGATAGGTTTGTTTACTCGTAATGGTTTAGCGAAGGAGTTTTTATTCTTTTTAATGTTAGTGGCTTTTTTATGATGGTTATACATACTCTTTAATTTTTTATGATCGGCCCTTGGGATGGTGGTCGATTATTTTGTTATTTATGTTAAGAACGCGAATCTCTTAATCTTTAGTTGAAGTAAAATTGGTGACTTATCCAACTTGGCAACCCAACGTTTGAAATTCTTCTCAAATAACTTTCTGATTCTAATACAGATGACACATTATTCTTAAAGCATCTTCTAATTTTGATATTACCACCAGCTGCTTGTGGAAAATCTGAACTTATTTTTTGATGTATGTATAAATAATGTTTCTTGTGATTTTAATAGTTGTGATAAATTCTCTATGTAACTATTCCGTCAATTTCAGTTTGGTTACATTTTATATGGCTATGTTGTAAGGTGAATTACGGTTGCTAATAAACTGTAAAAGTTCTGTGTCTTAGTTTTAAATTATGGTGTAATCTCATGATTTGGTAAACCTAATTAAGGCTTCAAAGAATTAGTATAAAAGAATTATTTTTGTCAACCCAATTTTTGACCCGTACTAAACTTGAACCGTCTTGCTATCTTTACTTTATAGGTTCACTGATTAATGATTAACTGATCATATAATGCATGAATTGTTTCTTATTTCTTCTTTATACATATGAGTTCAATGATTAACCGTAGGTATACCCGAGTCCATGGAACATGATAGTCCTGATGCAAGTGCCACTGGCCAACCAATTGCTGAAACATAGTCTGTCCAATCAGTGCCAAAAGAGAACCATGCACCTCATGCTATGCTATAGTTTGCAAAGACAAGAAAATTATCTGCTGAACAATCTGATCCTAATAAGTAAGTTCAGTCTAAATCTGACACGGAGTAACTTTGTTTCTTACATTTTTCTTGTTCTACAAACTTCCGAGCAGTGAATGCTCACGATGGAAGGCTTGATCTGGTCTTTTTAATTTTTTACTCTCTTGATTTGTGTGTGTTCAGTGGGGGTGATCAATATGTGGGTTTGGTTGCATTTTTGCAACAACAGAAATTGACCATATCATGATAGTCTTGTTAGAAACCAATATTCGGATTATTGTTTATGCGCTTGCTGTTGTGTGGTATAATGGAACCATGATCACATCTGCAATGTTAAATGGCAAAAGAGAACAGACCATGAATCTTATGAAGAATGGTTCTTTCAAAATTTTAATCTTTGTGTTTTCTTTTCGTATTGTAGTTCTTTGGATTGTCACCAAAAACATTTCTTTCTGAGCTCAAGATGGCAGGAAAATATTTCAACGAAGAGGATTGGTCAAAGTTAAAGACGAAATACGCAACATTTAATGATGAAGAGTTGCACTGTTACTAAATGGTTGAAATTGGCACCTCTTCATCAAAACTAACTTCAGTTAGTTTCTACATATACAGAATCTTTTGGTAGAAAGGAACCAGTTGATCCATGCTCCCCAAGAGGATACAAAAACAGTATATGATGATAGCGAATATTACTTCCATACGCTTAAGGTTACTCCACTTTCCTCTATGCTATCTTATTGCCTCTTCATCTACCCCATAAACTAGAGGCAACTAGAGCCTTAGATCATGTCATATTTGTTAGGGCGGGTTGGGTTGGCCTGAAAACAATCATTTCTCTTCCCTTCAAATGTTTTTATGTATGATTGATGTGAGGAACTGTTGAAGCATTGATTATGATGACAGTAATAATCTAGGCAAGCAGTTCACATAGAATTATGACTTGTTCTCCTTTTAGCTTTTCATATATTTTTCTTTTTCTGATTTGTGTTCATTTTGGTTTACTATTTTGTGCAGATTATAGTGAAGCCATTACAAAAAAGGTGGTTCAGACATATGTTGCATCTGTACATTGTTAGATGCTTATCAGTTATATGTATTTTATTCCTAATTTTTACATTCGATTAAATTAATTATAGGTACCATGGAATAACGAGTGTCCGTTGGATACCAAAGAGATAAACGCGATCATTGTCACATGGTTCACATTGTGGGGAGATTAGACATAGACGATTAAGCTAAATTCTAGTAATATTCTATTTTGTTGTAAATTCTAGTATGACTTTAATTTTAATAAAAATTATGTTTGGTTGCTTTAGTTTGTTGGTTTTATAGTTTTGGTCCTTCTAAATTTGTTTATATATATACATTGTATTTGTATTTCTTAATTTTGGTGGGTTGAGATTGTAAAATTTGGAATTTACTAAAAATTCAAATTTTTTTTTAAAATACCGATTTCTAAAGAGACTTATTATTTAGAAAATACACGTCTTTTTACTCTATAAAAAGACTGGTTAGATGTTGCTAAAAAGACTAGTTTCTGGAGGAATACTATGGATACCAATCTCTAAAGAGACTTGTTTTTGTTTTTAAAACAAGTGTCTATACGTATTATAGAGACTGGTTTTAAAACCAGTCTTTTTAGGATTTGCTAAAGAGACACCCCCCCTTTGGAGACCTTTTGCAAAACTAGTCTCTAAGGGCTTTTTTGACCAGTCTCTAAGGGCTTTTTTGTAGTAGTGAAGTTTCACACTTATAATTTGAATCAATATGAAAATTTGGTATGCGATTAGATTTAATCAAACGACGCATTGAATTAAAATTAACATGTCCAATACGGCCATGCCACGCATTAGAAGACTCAATCAAGTAAGCAGAAGAATTCATTTTATTGATAACATTCTTAACAACTATTAAATTGAGCTTAAACATACCATTCAGGGCATACCCCTTACCAACATACATTTGACTCTTAGAAAGTGCAAATTTATCAGACTAAAAAACAAGACGAAAAAAAAACGTATTCAAAATCCATCCGGACACAAGATTCTTGTGAATCTCCATAACATACAAGACTTTAGTCAACTTGAGCTCTTTCTCGGATGTCATCTTCAAAATAACATCTCTTATCGCCCTTGATATCAGCAGTTGCAGAGTTGCCCATGTACAACTTCTCTCCATTGTCAATCGCTCTGAAAGAGTGAAACATACTCTTGTCAGCATACACATGACGGGTTGCCCCAGTATCAACCCACCAATCATTATTATTAGAACCTACCAGGTTAACTTCAGAGATCATGGTAACGACATCAGACACCATAGCAATCATATCCACATTATCATTCACCATATTAGCCTCGCGAGGAGTCACCCGCTTTGGCGCTTTGCAATTAACCGCACGATGACCCTGGCTTGTCACAGTTGAAGCAATTTCCTTGGAACTTCTGCTTTTCAATTCCGCCTTTAGGAGCAAGGTACTCAGACTTCCCTTTGCTCTTCTTGTCATTCTTCCTGCTATGAGCAAATTCTCATATCAATAAGTTAACAAATCACCCTAAAACACATAGAAAATACCTAACTTTTGTGCTATAAAGCAGTATTATGTGGTATGTTTTGTATTTGTGCTTAAATAGGTAACAAGGATACAATTTCAAGAAAATAAGGGAAATCAAGCTCATTTATGATGGAAAGACAAGAGAAGGATCAAAGATGACAAGCCATTTGAAGAAAACGACCTATCTTGAAAATGTTCAAAAGTTGAGGGACTTAGATGCAATTTTGGAAAAAGTCAAGATTAAAGTCAAACTTAGTCAACCTTCAAGTCAACCAAGTCAAGGGACTTAAAATCAAGATTGCAAGCCAAAGGACTGAAATTGCCAAAGGAATGAAGAAATGAGCTAAAATGAAGGATCTGCCAAAGAGAGGGATTGAAAGTGACAAATTTACTCAAACTTTGGTCTTAATCCGAGTGACACCCTTGTCCACCAATAAGAATGCAAGAAAAATGGGATTCGGATCACCACGTGGGACACCAGCTGGGCCACTTATTAACTCACATTTAATAACGAAAAAAAACTGTAAAACCCACTTTCTTTCCTTTTGACCAATCACAAGCCACCAGCCAATATTCATTATATTCAAATATGGATAACGATCCGTGTGCTCAGCTAACAACCAGTCAAATCACGCCACGTTTCATATTCAACAAAGAACGAACCCAGAATCAAGCATGAGCTATACGGCTTAACAAGAAGAACTTTCTACATGAAACTTACTCTAAATTCAACAAGGAATCCAGTCTTGCAACCCAATTACACTGAAATTGAAGGAATCAAAAAGCCCCTTTTGTGTTCTTGAAGACAGATTTGCAATTGCCCAACTCATGACACCTGACACTCTCCCATTGGTCAAGACACGTCATCCACTCCAACAACTTATCATCTCAGCTTTATAAATAGCAGTTAGACATCTCATTTGTAACAAGTAGTTAAAAGTGTAAAAAACACACACTTTCATATTTTCTCTCAATTCCAGTTCTACTTGCAGTGAGTTAGCAGCTCTTATGTGTTTGACATACACTTAAGAGCTTGTTTGTTAGGTAGTTAGCATTTGTAACAAACTTTCCCTCTCAAATAAATAAACAAAAAATATTCAGTTCATTCCTTTATCTCATTTCACTTAATTCTGCATTCTAGTTGATACCTTGTGATTCTGGTGATCTCTATTGATCAATGAGTTTGTGTTGTGATTTAGAAGCTTATCAAGTAATCTTAGCCAGTTCAGTTCATTTCTAGTACCTGTTGAAGTAGTTTGAAGCAGGTTTTGTAGATTACATCAGAGATGGCTTTTGGAGGTGATAAGGTTGTTGATTTAGTTGAATTGGGTTGAAGGAAGTATGATATAGAGAGCTTAGCGCTCCTCTACTCCATCAGAGGAGGCTTCTTGCTAAAAGGTTTCAAAATCCTGTTTTTGGTTCCACTTAATCAGTTTTGCATGCTACATTCCTAGTTTAGCTATTATTTGATGAATTGATAATTTGTTTAGCCTAATTCTAGTATAATTGTGTTAGTTTGATAGTAGTTAAGTGATTTTGCTGCTTTGATTTTAGTCCACTTGATTTCATCTTTGATTTTCATTAATGTTCAGTCATTGAGTTCATTTTGTAGTTAAGAGTGTTTGCAAGTTTGTTTTTAATCCAAACATTTCTCATTTCACATGTTAAACATGTCTTGATAAGAATAATAACTAGCTTAAGTCTTGTGATCAAAATTCCTTTGTAAAAGTCTTTCATAGCTGTTTTATGTAGTGTTTGGATTTGATAAGCATTGGTGATTCAAGTTTGTTAAAACCTGTGTTAATTACTCATTTACACTTAGTAAACTTGTGTGAACACTTTTGTTCAACATTGAAGTCAATTTGTTAGTCAAAAAGGCAATTGGTCTAAAAATAGTTTGGGTCAAAACCTGCTTACTAGTTAATCAGTAATCTAGCTAACTTCAATTCATTACCATGTCTTCATTACTTGATCAATTTGCCTAAAACCAGTTTCTACTTGTATTCCAACATCCAAAGTGTAAGTTTGTAAAAGGAAATTATACAGTTTGCAAATTTGAGTAAGAAATCAGCTTTTTGATAAGCCATAGAGAAAATGCAAGTTTATGTAATATAGCCTTAACTGTTTTCTCATATCTTCATTTTTACTTCATAAAATTGCCAATTTTCTTTCACAAATCTTGTTACCAACATGTCCTGAGTGGATTTGGAGATTTTCATCTTTTTGGTATTTTTGGTCAACGCTTGGTCAAATAAGCTCATTTGAGCTTAATTTCAGTTTCTGGCTTATCCAGTGAACCATTTTTAGTTTTAAAAGACATTCTATACTTCTTGTTATCTTATTAATCAGATTGTGCATTAAAGTCAAGTTGTGGAAGTCTAAATTTCATGTTTGCTTATTCTTGGCTTATTAGAATAAGCTATCTTGAGTTTTACAAGCTTTTAAGCTGTTTCCTTTTGCAAGTCTAGCTATTTTTCCATTTTAAGCAATTTAAAACAAACCCGAATAAATTTGGTCCATTAATAAGCTCATACCAGCTTATTGAAAGTGTTATACCCGTTTTTGTTAAACATTACATGTTAATTGCATTTTGGTCCTTGTTGTTTGTAACTGTTTTCATTTGGTGCTAAACTTCCTTGTTTTTAGGGTTTGCTTAATAACAGTCCTTGTAGTTTCAGTTTTTGATAAAATTAGTTAGTAAGTTTGTTAGATTGGTTGAAGTTGTTACTAGTTGGTTAAATTTTACACATTTGGTCCTTTTAGTTTCTGAATTAACATTTTAGTCCTTGTACTTTCATCTAGATTACATTTCAAGCAAATTTACTTTTATGCATTTAAATTTTGTACTTTGTGAATAATACTTGGAATTTTCAAGGTGTTTTACGGATACGTAGCCTATTATTTTCCACTTTCTATGTGTTGATTGAATTAGACATAGACTTCCAAATACCCTTAACAACCAAGAACAATTAAAGGCTTGATATTTTTAGGACTTTCAATTTGTCAAGAATCGAGAATAAACGAACTTCAAAATACTCTACTTCAAATGGCGCCACTACCGATTCATGACATTACGAGAGACTATTGATTGACGGTTTCGATTGGCTTTTGGGATCCGTTCACCTCGTGAACGTTATTTTTACGTATCATAAATCAAAAACATAAAAAATAAAAAATATGAAAATATAAAAACTAAAAAAATAACAAAATCAATTCTTTTCCTAAAGAACTGACCAAAAAAATAAAAAAACTCAAAAAGCAATCTTTTTCCTAAGAGATTGCACCCAAAAATATATATTATTGGATTTCATCAGTTTTTACGTACATATAGTATTTTCTTTAAAAACCCAATAAATACAAAAATATTTTCTCTATATTATTATATGTAGATACGTATACGTATACGAACACTCAATACACATACTTCCATAAGTATTGTTTTTGCAATACACCATGTTCGGGAGCTTTCCGGTCCTTGACACGTGTATCGATCAAATTTAATTAAGCAAGAATAGATAAATACTTCCAATAGGCAAGAATTCGAAGAATACAAACTACAAAGTAAATATAAAGGCGACGTGCTATAAAATACCGTCTAAGGGTTAATAGGTACTTAAGTGCTTCGCGCCACCTAACCCCCCGTTCACTAGTGTATATTCTAAGAAGGAAAGCTTGATTGGGGGTCTTGCACCCAAGTAATACTTACGTATATTATACTTTCTTGTGGATATTTCATATTGAATCTCGAAGAGGATAATCCCTTTCTTTTCAAAGTCGAACGAGAGCTTCTCTCTCACTCCTTCATTTGAGTTGCATCCTCACCCGCGGGCGTGCACAAATACCAATTGGTGTACAACCCCTTTCTCCGAAAAGGAAGAAAAAGAGAAAAGAGTAAAAACAACACCGTCCATCAAGCCGATCACGAGAATCGTGCTTTGATCATTACACAAGAATCCATGTCCGCCATTGACAATCGACCTTTGATGGAGCACTTACAATCCAATGTGCAAGGATTTTCCGATGCTATTGTTATACCCAAGATTCCCTTAATACAAGGTTTTAGCCAAGTATAAAATAATTTCGTTGTTCCAAGTCTCTTCGAATTGATTATTGGTAGAAAGTGCGACTCAATTGTCTTTTGGTGAACAAGAGGATGGTTTTGTTTGATTTTCTAATTCTAAACATAAAAACAAATGATTGTCGTTGAGTAAAGTAGAAGCTTTTTAGAAAATTAAACTAAAAGTTATTTAGAAAAAGACTAAAAAGATAAAACTTGTAAACTTTAAAACTTAAAAGCTCAATCTATAGGAATTCAACAAGTCCTTTCTATTGGAATGCACCAAAATTAGAACCATCGGAATAGTTAAAAGCAAAGCTATCGGAATAATAAAGGTGAAAGTCCATCAGAATGTTCATCTGAATACCATCGGAATAACAAAGTCAATGTTGTCGGAGTGTGGTGTTGTCGCAATATTCAACTCTATCGCAATGTATCTATCGGAATGTCCCGATCGGAATAACATAAATACTACTGTCGCAATGCACTACTACCGTAATGTTGTAAACTAAAATTGGGCAGAGTTTCGTCTTAAACGGGACCTTAAGTCCCGTCGGAATATGCGATCGCAATGAGCGATCGCAATCCCGATCGGAATAAGGGGTTAAAAACAAGTTATCGCAAAGTAAAACCACAACGGGTTATTGCAATAGACAAAAGCAGCCGTCGGAATGTCTGAATCCCCAATATTGCAATGGAATGCAATAGTAATCCGAAATTGGTGGCAAGCTGAAAACTCAATAAGTACGTATAATAAGCTACCTTACCCAAACCTTAAACAGATCAATAAGCTTAATTTGACAACTTTCTAAACATAAAATCATAGACTTTATAAAAGAAACTTTTGAAAAGATTAAACCTTTTAAGAATCCGAAAAGCAATAAGCTAAAACATGAAATAAGCCAATAAGCATAAAGAGCTTATAGCCTAAACCGTATGAAGCTTGTGAGCACAACAAGATGAACCTTTTTTAAACACTAAAACATCAAATTCAAAAACAAATGAAGAACTATTCGGATCAAATTTGAAGTTTCGGATCAAAGAATAAGCAAAATCAAGAAAGGTAGAAAGAGATTAAAGAACTAATTCTTAAACTTGAACTTGATTAATGAATTCAAAATACAAAAAGCTTAAACTTGAAAGATTAAAAGAAAGAAAAGATGAAAAACTTAGTGAGAGAAAGTTTGGAACTTTATCTCTCTAAAAACTAGAAAGAAAAGATGAAAAAATAAAAACTAGCTAATGACTAACCACCCTCCTAATGTGTCATTAGGAGGGTATATATAGGGAGTGGGGAATGCATGTATGCTTTCTTCTTTCTTTTTCTTCTCGACTCGATCTAAATTCTTTGTCTTTCTCGATGTCGTTTCGGGATTTTAACTTGTCTTTTTAATTTTCTTCTATAATTAGACTTGAGTTCTTCGACTTCATTAAACTTTCGTCTTTTAGACTTTTTCTTCGATAAATCTTCAGAATAGGCATTGGACTTCTGTTCTTTTACACACTCTTGAACTTTTGACTTCGTCTTTTCTCGTTTCTTCGATAAAAGCCCGTGAAAGCCCGTGTTTTCTTCCTTTCTCAACTTTTGGTCCTAAAACACAATAAAAACATAAACCACGCATAATTCCGACTTTTACGACATAAAATACACGTTTTGGTCTTGTTATTATTGGAAATAAGTGGTAAAAGGATAAGTGTTTTCACACTTATTAAATCCCCTACACTTGACCATTGCAATGCCCTCGTGCAATGCATTAATTTTAAGGCATGGTTTACATTTTCCATCATAAATAACCCACCTTGGCCTTTATTAAATACTAAATATTTAAGTAAAATAAAAAGATAGAAACAAGTAAAGAAATCAAAGACTTACATTGGGTTTTGGCTGCCATGAACGTTTATCATCCTCAAGTTTCACGTTCCCCATACCAAACTTAAAAACGAGATCATTGTTATTATATGTTAAGAGACTAACACGAATTCATGTGGGCCAATTATTCACTTAGACTCCCTAACTCCTAGGTGTATCTCTTTTATGTTAAGATTGTCTTGAATGATCACGAGGATGCATTGTTTGACTTATTTCGATAGTTGTTTAGGACGAAAATAAAGTGGGACGATTTAATCAATAGTTAGCTAAAGGACAAAATCTTTTAAAACTGCTTCTCGGGACCTCTTAAAGTTCATATCTTGGCATAACTCGCTTCACGATTTGAGACCTTTCTCGGACCGATATTTGGCAACGACTTCATACTTCAAATCTTTAAGAGACGTTCTTGAAATTATGGTCTTCTCTTCATAATAGGAATTTCTTCACTTGAACTTTTTGAGAGATTCTTCGTATTTGGACCACGACTTCTTCATTTTTCTCCAATATTTATTTGGGATTTTGATATACAACGATCCGCCTCCTTTTAGGACTTGGATCTATTTATCCTCATACCTTGTTAGGGCCTTTTTGGATAGACTTCTCCATGATCTTTACGGGAGTATTTGCTTTTCGTCGTGTGTCTCGATCCTTCATATTGACTTTTGATAAATGATTCTTCACATCACTTTGGATCTTTAGCAACAAAATATAGCCCTCATGCCTTGTTAGGGCCTTTTCGGACTCGCCAATCTTCGCATCCCGCTTCAATACGTTATGCCTTGGCTATGAACTCTAATTAATACCGAGCAACTTTAAACGATCTTGTGCTAGAAGCTAAGTAACTTTTTAAATCGTACAACCTTATTTATTGCAGATAAATTTATTAAGAAGTGATGGGAGAATAGGCTTATAATCAACTCACATAAATTCACGAAAGAATACCAAACTTATAATTGACTCTATCATCTCTCGTCCTCCACAGTTTAAAATCTCAAGGAATGAGACTCGTGTTAAATATCTGTGCAATTGACCAGTTTTCTATTAAATCAGATAATACGAAGCAAATTTGTTGATATGCTTGTTTTCAAACTATAAGCTACTACACTATTCATAAATAGAGAAGAACCAAATGAATGACAAAACACAAGTAATCAAATCTCGATTGAAACCCTTTGAAGAAGAATCAAATTACTCCAGTGAATTTTATCAGATCGGGCCTAGAACCAAATCCTTAAAATAAGAAATGATGGAGAGTCAGGGATATAATCGTGAGATCTTGGGAAATAGTCTTTTGCTTCTTAGATCTAAAAAAAGTTATGTCATCGTGGCTTCTTACCATCGTGGCTTCTTAGATCTGAAAAATGATTGCTTTTGTTTTTTAATTCAAAGGTTCAGTTTTTTATTTTTTTAAAATCATAATGAGTATAGAGTATTTACGATTTTTATGCATTTTGAACACAATATACGTTGGTGGCTGAATCTTGTTTATTCGTTTCCATAAAAATTCATAACGATAGGTTTGTTTACTCGTAATGGTTTAGCGAAGGAGTTTTTATTCTTTTTAATGTTAGTGGCTTTTTTATGATGGTTATACATACTCTTTAATTTTTTATGATCGGCCCTTGGGATGGTGGCCGATTATTTTGTTATTTATGTTAAGAACGCGAATCTCTTAATCTTCAGTTGAAGTAAAATTGGTGACTTATCCAACTTGGCAACCCAACGTTTGAAATTCTTCTCAAATAACTTTCTGATTCTAATACAGATGACACATTATTCTTAAAGCATCTTCTAATTTTGATATTACCACCAGCTGCTTGTGGAAAATCTGAACTTATTTTTTGATGTATGTATAAATAATGTTTCTTGTGATTTTAATAGTTGTGATAAATTCTCTATGGAACTATTCCGTCAATTTCAGTTTGGTTACATTTTATATGGCTATGTTGTAAGGTGAATTACGGTTGCTAATAAACTGTAAAAGTTCTGTGTCTTAGTTTTAAATTATGGTGTAATCTCATGATTTGGTAAACCTAATTAAGGCTTCAAAGAATTAGTATAAAAGAATTATTTTTGTCAACCCAATTTTTGACCCGTACTAAACTTGAACTGTCTTGCTATCTTTACTTTATAGGTTCACTGATTAATGATTAACTGATCATATAATGCATGAATTGTTTCTTCTTTCTTCTTTATACATATGAGTTCAATGATTAACCGTAGGTATACCCGAGTCCATGGAACATGATAGTCCTGATGCAAGTGCCACTGGCCAACCAATTGCTGAAACATAGTCTATCCAATCAGTGCCAAAAGAGAACCATGCACCTCATGCTATGCTATATTTTGCAAAGACAAGAAAATTATCTGCTGAACAATCTGATCCTAATAAGTAAGTTCAGTCCTAATCTGACACGGAGTAACTTCCTTTCTTACATTTTTCTTGTTCTACAAACTTCCGAGCAGTGAATGCTCACGATGGAAGGCTTGATCTGGTCTTTTTAATTTTTTACTCTCTTGATTTGTGTGTGTTCAGTGGGGGTGATCAATATGTGGGTTTGGTTGCATTTTTGCAACAACAGAAATTGACCACATCATGATAGTCTTGTCAGAAACTAATATTCGGATTATTGTTTATGCGCTTGCTGTTGTGTGGTATAATGGAACCATGATCACATCTGCAATGTTAAATGGCAAAAGAGAATAGACCATGAATCTTATGAAGAATGGTTCTTTCAAAATTTTAATCTTTGTGTTTTCTTTTCGTATTGTAGTTCTTTGGATTGTCACCAAAAACATTTCTTTCTGAGCTCAAGATGGCAGGAAAATATTTCAACGAAGAGGATTGGTCAAAGTTAAAGACGAAATACGCAACATTTAATGATGAAGAGTTGCACTGTTACTAAATGGTTGAAATTGGCACCTATTCATCAAAACTAACTTCAGTTAGTTTCTACATATACAGAATCTTTTGGTAGAAAGGAACCAGTTGATCCATGCTCCCCAAGAGGATACAAAAACAGTATATGATGATAGCGAATATTACTTCCATACGCTTAAGGTTACTCCACTTTCCTCTATGCTATCTTATTGCCTCTTCATCTACCCCATAAACTAGAGGCAACTAGAGCCTTAGATCATGTCATATTTGTTAGGGCGGGTTGGGTTGGCCTGAAAACAATCATTTCTCTTCCCTTCAAATGTTTTTATGTATGATTGATGTGAGGAACTGTTGAAGCATTGATTATGATGACAGTAATAATCTAGGCAAGCAGTTCACATAGAATTATGACTTGTTCTCCTTTTAGCTTTTCATATATTTTTCTTTTTCTGATTTGTGTTCATTTTGGTTTACTATTTTGTGCAGATTATAGTGAAGCCATTACAAAAAAGGTGGTTCAGACATATGTTGCATCTGTACATTGTTAGATGCTTATCAGTTATATGTATTTTATTCCTAATTTTTACATTCGATTAAATTAATTATAGGTACCATGGAATAACGAGTGTCTGTTGGATACCAAAGAGATAAACGCGATCATTGTCACATGGTTCACATTGTGGGGAGATTAGACATAGACGATTAAGCTAAATTCTAGTAATATTCTATTTTGTTGTAAATTCTAGTATGACTTTAATTTTAATAAAAATTATGTTTGGTTGCTTTAGTTTGTTGGTTTTACAGTTTTGGTCCTTCTAAATTTGTTTATATATATACATTGTATTTGTATTTCTTAATTTTGGTGGGTTGAGATTGAAAAATTTGGAATTTACTAAAAATTCAATTTTTTTTTAAAATACCGATTTCTAAAGAGACTTATTATTTAGAAAATACACGTCTTTTTACTCTATAAAAAGACTGGTTAGATGTTGCTAAAAAGACTAGTTTCTGGAGGAATACTATGGATACCAATCTCTAAAGAGACTTGTTTTTGTTTTTAAAACAAGTGTCTATACGTATTATAGAGACTGGTTTTAAAACCAGTCTTTTTAGGATTTGCTAAAGAGACACCCCCCCTTTGGAGACCTTTTGCAAAACTAGTCTCTAAGGGCTTTTTTGACCAGTCTCTAAGGGCTTTTTTGTAGTAGTGAAGTTTCACACTTATAATTTGAATCAATATGAAAATTTGGTATGTGATTAGATTTAATCAAACGACGCATTGAATTAAAATTAACATGTCCAATACGGCCATGCCACGCATTAGAAGACTCAATCAAGTAAGCAGAAGAATTCATTTTATTGAATACATTCTTAACAACTATTAAATTGAGCTTAAACATACCATTCAGGGCATACCCCTTACCAACATACATTTGACTCTTAGAAAGTGCAAATTTATCAGACTAAAAAACAAGACGAAAAAAAATGTATTCAAAATCCATCCGGACACAAGATTCTTGTGAATCTCCATAACATACAAGACTTTAGTCAACTTGAGCTCTTTCTCGGATGTCATCTTCAAAATAACATCTCTTATCGCCCTTGATATCAGCAGTTGCAGAGTTGCCCATGTACAGCTTCTCTCCATTGGCAATCGCTCTGAAAGAGTGAAACATACTCTTGTCAGCATACACATGACGGGTTGCCCCAGTATCAACCCACCAATCATTATTATTAGAACCTACCAGGTTAACTTCAGAGATCATGGTAACGACATCAGACACCATAGCAATCATATCCACATTATCATTCACCATATTAGCCTCGCGAGGAGTCACCCGCTTTGGCGCTTTGCAATTAGCCGCACGATGACCCTGGCTTGTCACAGTTGAAGCAATTTCCTTGGAACTTCTGCTTTTCAATTCCGCCTTTAGGAGCAAGGTACTCAGACTTCCCTTTGCTCTTCTTGTCATTCTTCCTGCTATGAGCAAATTCTCATATCAATAAGTTAACAAATCACCCTAAAACACATAGAAAATACCTAACTTTTGTGCTATAAAGCAGTATTATGTGGTATGTTTTGTATTTGTGCTTAAATAGGTAACAAGGATACAATTTCAAGAAAATAAGGGAAATCAAGCTCATTTATGATGGAAAGACAAGAGAAGGATCAAAGATGACAAGCCATTTGAAGAAAACGACCTATCTTGAAAATGTTCAAAAGTTGAGGGACTTAGATGCAATTTTGGAAAAAGTCAAGATTAAAGTCAAACTTAGTCAACCTTCAAGTCAACCAAGTCAAGGGACTTAAAATCAAGATTGCAAGCCAAAGGACTGAAATTGCCAAAGGAATGAAGAAATGAGCTAAAATGAAGGATCTGCCAAAGAGAGGGATTGAAAGTGACAAATTTACTCAAACTTTGGTCTTAATCCGAGTGACACCCTTGTCCACCAATAAGAATGCAAGAAAAATGGGATTCGGATCACCACGTGGGACACCAGCTGGGCCACTTATTAACTCACATTTAATAACGAAAAAAAAACAGTAAAACCCACTTTCTTTCCTTTTGACCAATCACAAGCCACCAGCCAATATTCATTATATCCAAATATGGATAACGATCCGTGTGCTCAGCTAACAACCAGTCAAATCACGCCACGTTTCATATTCAACAAAGAACGAACCCAGAATCAAGCATGAGCTATACGGCTTAACAAGAAGAACTTTCTACATGAAACTTACTCTAAATTCAACAAGGAATCCAGTCTTGCAACCCAATTACACTGAAATTGAAGGAATCAAAAAGCCCCTTTTGTGTTCTTGAAGACAGATTTGCAATTGCCCAACTCATGACACCTGACACTCTCCCATTGGTCAAGACACGTCATCCACTCCAACAACTTATCATCTCAGCTTTATAAATAGCAGTTAGACATCTCATTTGTAACAAGTAGTTAAAAGTGTAAAGACACACACTTTCATATTTTCTCTCAATTCCAGTTCTACTTGCAGTGAGTTAGCAGCTCTTATGTGTTTGACATACACTTAAGAGCTTGTTTGTTAGGTAGTTAGCATTTGTAACAAACTTTCCCTCTCAAATAAATAAACAAAAAATATTCAGTTCATTCCTTTATCTCATTTCACTTAATTCTGCATTCTAGTTGATACCTTGTGATTCTGGTGATCTCTATTGATCAATGAGTTTGTGTTGTGATTTAGAAGCTTATCAAGTAATCTTAGCCAGTTTAGTTCATTTCTAGTACCTGTTGAAGTAGTTTGAAGCAGGTTTTGTAGATTACATCAGAGATGGCTTTTGGAGGTGATAAGGTTGTTGATTTAGTTGAATTGGGTTGAAGGAAGTATGATATAGAGAGCTTAGCGCTCCTCTACTCCATCAGAGGAGGCTTCTTGCTAAAAGGTTTCAAAATCCTGTTTTTGGTTCCACTTAATCAGTTTTGCATGCTACATTCCTAGTTTAGCTATTATTTGATGAATTGATAATTTGTTTAGCCTAATTCTAGTATAATTGTGTTAGTTTGATAGTAGTTAAGTGATTTTGCTGCTTTGATTTTAGTCCACTTGATTTCATCTTTGATTTTCATTAATTTTCAGTCATTGAGTTCATTTTGTAGTTAAGAGTGTTTGCAAGTTTGTTTTTAATCCAAACATTTCTCATTTCACATGTTAAACATGTCTTGATAAGAATAATAACTAGCTTAAGTCTTGTGATCAAAATTCCTTTGTAAAAGTCTTTCATAGCTGTTTTATGTAGTGTTTGGATTTGATAAGCATTGGTGATTCAAGTTTGTTAAAACCTGTGTTAATTACTCATTTACACTTAGTAAACTTGTGTGAACACTTTTGTTCAACATTGAAGTCAATTTGTTAGTCAAAAAGGCAATTGGTCTAAAAATAGTTTGGGTCAAAACCTGCTTACTAGTTAATCAGTAAACTAGCTAACTTCAATTCATTACCATGTCTTCATTACTTGATCAATTTGCCTAAAACCAGTTTCTACTTGTATTCCAACATCCAAAGTGTAAGTTTGTAAAAGGAAATTATACAGTTTGCAAATTTGAGTAAGAAATCAACTTTTTGATAAGCCATAGAGAAAATGCAAGTTTATGTAATATAGCCTTAACTGTTTTCTCATATCTTCATTTTTACTTCATAAAATTGCCAATTTTCTTTCACAAATCTTGTTACCAACATGTCCTGAGTGGATTTGGAGATTTTCATCTTTTTGGTATTTTTGGTCAACGCTTGGTCAAATAAACTCATTTGAGCTTAATTTCAGTTTATAGCTTATCCAGTGAACCATTTTTAGTTTTAAAAGACATTCTATACTTCTTGTTATCTTATTAATCAGATTGTGCATTAAAGTCAAGTTGTGGAAGTCTAAATTTCATGTTTGCTTATTCTTGGCTTATTAGAATACGCTATCTTGAGTTTTACAAGCTTTTAAGCTGTTTCCTTTTGCAAGTCTAGCTATTTTTCCATTTTAAGCAATTTAAAACAAACCAGAATAAATTTGGTCCATTAATAAGCTCATACCAGCTTATTGAAAGTGTTATACCCGTTTTTGTTAAACATTACATGTTAATTGCATTTTGGTCCTTGTTGTTTGTAACTGTTTTCATTTGGTGCTAAACTTCCTTGTTTTTAGGGTTTGCTTAATAACAGTCCTTGTAGTTTCAGTTTTTGATAAAATTAGTTAGTAAGTTTGTTAGATTGGTTGAAGTTGTTACTAGTTGGTTAAATTTTACACATTTGGTCCTTTTAGTTTCTGAATTAACATTTTAGTCCTTGTACTTTCATCTAGATTACATTTCAAGCAAATTTACTTTTATGCATTTAAATTTTGTACTTTGTGAATAATACTTAGAATTTTCAAGGTGTTTTACGGATACGTAGCCTATTATTTTCCACTTTCTATGTGTTGATTGAATTAGACATAGACTTCCAAATACCCTTAACAACCAAGAACAATTAAAGGCTTGATATTTTTAGGACTTTCAATTTGTCAAGAATCGAGAATAAACGAACTTCAAAATACTCTATTTCAAATGGCGCCACTGCCGATTCATGACATTACGAGAGACTATTGATTGACGGTTTCGATTGGCTTTTGGGATCCGTTCACCTCGTGAACGTTATTTTTACGTATCATAAATCAAAAACATAAAAAATCAAAAATATGAAAATATAAAAACTAAAAAAATAACAAAATCAATTCTTTTCCTAAAGAACTGACCAAAAAAATAAAAAAACTCAAAAAGCAATCTTTTTCCTAAGAGATTGCACCCAAAAATATATATTATTGGATTTCATCAGTTTTTACGTACATATAGTATTTTCTTTAAAAACCCAATAAATACAAAAATATTTTCTCTATATTATTATATGTAGATACGTATACGTATACGAACACTCAATACACATACTTCCATAAGTATTGTTTTTGCAATACACCATGTTCGGGAGCTTTCCGGTCCTTGACACGTGTATCGATCAAATTTAATTAAGCAAGAATAGATAAATACTTCCAATAGGCAAGAATTCGAAGAATACAAACTACAAAGTAAATAGAAAGGCGACGTGCTATAAAATGCCGTCTAAGGGTTAATAGGTACTTAAGTGCTTCGCGCCACCTAACCCCCCGTTCACTAGTGTATATTCTAAGAAGGAAAGCTTGATTGGGGGTCTTGCACCCAAGTAATACTTACGTATATTATACTTTCTTGTGGATATTTCATATTGAATCTCGAAGAGGATAATCCCTTTCTTTTCAAAGTCGAACGAGAGCTTCTCTCTCACTCCTTCATTTGAGTTGCATCCTCACCCGCGGGCGTGCACAAATACCAATTGGTGTACAACCCCTTTCTCCGAAAAGGAAGAAAAAGAGAAAAGAGTAAAAACAACACCGTCCATCAAGCCGATCACGAGAATCGTGCTTTGATCATTACACAAGAAGCCATGTCCGCCATTGAAAATCGACCTTTGATGGAGCACTTACAATCCAATGTGCAAGGATTTTCCGAAGCTATTGTTATACCCAAGATTCCCTTAATACAAGGTTTTAGCCAAGTATAAAATAATTTCGTTGTTCCAAGTCTCTTCGAATTGATTATTGGTAGAAAGTGCGACTCAATTGTCTTTTGGTGAACAAGAGGATGGTTTGGTTTGATTTTCTAATTCTAAACATAAAAAGAAATGATTGTCGTTGAGTAAAGTAGAAGCTTTTTAGAAAATTAAACTAAAAGTTATTTAGAAAAAGACTAAAAAGATAAAACTTGTAAACTTTAAAACTTAAAAGCTCAATCTATAGGAATTCAACAAGTCCTTTCTATTGGAATGCACCAAAATTAGAACCATCGGAATAGTTAAATGCAAAGCTATCGGAATAATAAAGGTGAAAGTCCATCAGAATGTTCATCTGAATACCATCGGAATAACAAAGTCAATGTTGTCGGAGTGTGGTGTTGTCGCAATATTCAACTCTATCGCAATGTATCTATCGGAATGTCCCGATCGGAATAACATAAATACTACTGTCGCAATGCACTACTATCAGAATGTTGTAAACTAAAATTGGGCAGAGTTTCGACTTAAACGGGACCTTAAGTCCCGTCGGAATATGCGATCGCAATGAGCGATCGCAATCCCGATCGGAATAAGGGGTTAAAAACAAGTTATCGCAAAGTAAAACCACAACGGGTTATTGCAATAGACAAAAGCAGCCGTCGGAATGTCTGAATCCCCAATATTGCAATGGAATGCAATAGTAATCCGAAATTGGTGGCAAGCTGAAAACTCAATAAGTACGTATAATAAGCTACCTTACCCAAACCTTAAACAGATCAATAAGCTTAATTTGACAACTTTCTAAACATAAAATCATAGACTTTATAAAAGAAACTTTTGAAAAGATTAAACCTTTTAAGAATCCGAAAAGCAATAAGCTAAAACATGAAATAAGCCAATAAGCATAAAGAGCTTATAGCCTAAACCGTATGAAGCTTGTGAGCACAACAAGATGAACCTTTTTTAAACACTAAAACATCAAATTCAAAAACAAATGAAGAACTATTCGGATCAAATTTGAAGTTTCGGATCAAAGAATAAGCAAAATCAAGAAAGGTAGAAAGAGATTAAAGAACTAATTCTTAAACTTGAACTTGATTAATGAATTCAAAATACAAAAAGCTTAAACTTGAAAGATTAAAAGAAAGAAAAGATGAAAAACTTAGTGAGAGAAAGTTTGGAACTTTCTCTCTCTAAAAACTAGAAAGAAAAGATGAAAAAATAAAAACTAGCTAATGACTAACCACCCTCCTAATGTGTCATTAGGAGGGTATATATAGGGAGTGGGGAATGCATGTATGCTTTCTTCTTTCTTTTTCTTCTCGATTCGATCTAAATTCTTTGTCTTTCTCGATGTCGTTTCGGGATTTTAACTTGTCTTTTTAATTTTCTTCTATAATTAGACTTGAGTTCTTCGACTTCATTAAACTTTCGTCTTTTAGACTTTTTCTTCGATAAATCTTCAGAATAGGCATTGGACTTCTGTTCTTTTACACACTCTTGAACTTTTGACTTCGTCTTTTCTCGTTTTCTTCGATAAAAGCCTGTGAAAGCCCGTGTTTTCTTCCTTTCTCAACTTTTGGTCCTAAAACACAATAAAAACATAAACCACGCATAATTCCGACTTTTACGACATAAAATACACGTTTTGGTCTTGTTATTATTGGAAATAAGTGGTAAAAGGATAAGTGTTTTCACACTTATTAAATCCCCTACACTTGACCATTGCAATGCCCTCGTGCAATGCATTAATTTTAAAGCATGGTTTACATTTTCCATCATAAATAACCCACCTTGGCCTTTATTAAATACTAAATATTTAAGTAAAATAAAAAGATAGAAACAAGTAAAGAAATCAAAGACTTACATTGGGTTTTGGCTGCCATGAACGTTTATCATCCTCAAGTTTCACGTTCCCCATACCAAACTTAAAAACGAGATCATTGTTATTATATGTTAAGAGACTAACACGAATTCATGTGGGCCAATTATTCACTTAGACTCCCTAACTCCTAGGTGTATCTCTTTTATGTTAAGATTGTCTTGAATGATCACGAGGATGCATTGTTTGACTTATTTCGATAGTTGTTTAGGCCGAAAATAAAGTGGGACGATTTAATCAATAGTTAGCTAAAGGACAAAATCTTTTAAAACTGCTTCTCGGGACCTCTTAAAGTTCATATCTTGGCATAACTCGCTTCACGATTTGAGACCTTTCTCGGACCGATATTTGGCAACGACTTCATACTTCAAATCTTTAAGAGACGTTCTTGAAATTATGGTCTTCTCTTCATAATAGGAATTTCTTCACTTGAACTTTTTGAGAGATTCTTCGTATTTGGACCACGACTTCTTCATTTTTCTCCAATATTTATTTGGGATTTTGATATACAACGATCCGCCTCCTTTTAGGACTTGGATCTATTTATCCTCATACCTTGTTAGGGCCTTTTTGGATAGACTTCTCCATGATCTTTACGGGAGTATTTGCTTTTCGTCGTGTGTCTCGATCCTTCATATTGACTTTTGATAAATGATTCTTCACATCACTTTGGATCTTTAGCAACAAAATATAGCCCTCATGCCTTGTTAGGGCCTTTTCGGACTCGCCAATCTTCGCATCCCGCTTCAATACGTTATGCCTTGGCTATGAACTCTAATTAATACCGAGCAACTTTAAACGATCTTGTGCTAGAAGCTAAGTAACTTTTTAAATCGTACAACCTTATTTATTGCAGATAAATTTATTAAGAAGTGATGGGAGAATAGGCTTATAATCAACTCACATAAATTCACGAAAGTATACCAAACTTATAATTGACTCTATCATCTCTCGTCCTCCACAGTTTAAAATCTCAAGGAATGAGACTCGTGGATGCTTAGTCTATTAAATCAAAGTTTTGGGTTTTCGAGTCATCTATAGGATCTTGCAAATTCTTAGACTTTTTCAAGTTTAGAAATCGCATTTTAAAGTTGCCTTGATAAATGACTCTCTAGGATCAATTATAGGAACTTGCGAAAAGTTCTTTTCTTAACCTGTGAGAGTTAAGACTTTCGCGTTTTAAAGTTCCCTATATAAAAGCCTAGCAAAACTTGACTTAAACACGTTAAGGATACTAGCTAGAGTAAACTTAGATAAGTAAACTCGGGTTGAGTCAAAATATTCACGAGTTTGAAAAATTTAAAACCACTTTATTAAACTTTATTGAAGCAAGGAAAGTAAATAACGATAACAAAGGAGAATACTACTATACTACTAGGCCAAAAGAGATTAAAAATTTTGAAAAATGTCGAAAAATCAATTTTCCGGTTAAAATGAGGACAAATACAAGGAAAAGCCCACTTACTTCGATTGAAGTCCCCCTACACTTGATATAAACATTGTCCTTAATGTTTAAGCATGTGGGAGTAACCTCCCTTACACTTATGACATTGTGCACTTTGTTTAAATCTTGCTAAGGAAAGTACAACTAAAGTGATTTTAATGTAAACATATAAGATATGAAATATTGAATCACGATAGTTTAGGATAGAACCGGGAAGATGGGAACACGGGATCACGGTTCATCAAAAGTCATCAAAAGTACTCTTTGAAGCTTGAATCCTGCACAAAATAAGAAACAAGACAACAAACACATACGGGGTTCCCCCTACACTTATTATAAAAGCGGTAAAGGATAGATCACGGGTTGCTTCCCGAGAAGGCTTGTTTTTGATAACCGAGTCACGAGCCTGACTCGACCCAAAACTAGTTCATGGGAAACGTGGTGAGGGATGGAATCATCTCATGAGAGATGTCCTCACCAAAGTACAACTTCAAACGCTGGCCATTCACCTTAAAATTAGGCCCATTTAGTTGAGAAAGCTCAATGGTTCCATATGGAAAGACTTTGGCGACGGTGAATGGACCAGACCAGCGGCTCTTCAACTTGCCCGAGAAGATCTTCAACCGAGAGTTAAAAAGTAAGACTTGATCACCAACGTGGAACTCTCGGTTCTTAATTCTAGCATCATGGATGATCTTGGTCTTCTCTTTTTAGATCAATCAGTTATCATAAGCTTCATTCCTCAATTCATTAAGCTCGTTGAGTTGAATCTTGTGAAGATCACCGGCTTTGTTGATGTCGAAGTTAGCCCACTTCAAGGCCCAGTATGCCTTATGTTCCAGTTCGATAGGGAGGTGGCATGCTTTCCCGTATACAAGACGATAAGGTGTACAACCAATCGGGGTCTTATATGCGGTACGGAAAGCCCACAGAGCATCATCTAATTTATCGGCCTACGCGGCACGATGCTCTCCCACAGTACGTTCCAGAATTCGCTTCAATCCACGGTTGGAACTCTCGGCTTGACCATTGTTTTGAGGATGATAAGCGGTGGAAAGACGGTGATTAACACCATACTTAGCCATGACTCTTGCGAATTGATCATTGCAAAAATGAGTCCCGCGGTCACTGATGATAGCACGAGGAACACCGAATCGAGCAAAACGCTGTTTCAAAAAGTTCACAACCACCCTTGCATCGTTCGTAGGGAGAGCCTTAGCTTCAACCCATTTAGAAACGTAGTCAACGGCTACGAGGATGTACTTGTTCCCTTTAGAAGATGGAAATGGCCCCATAAAGTCGATGCCCCATACGTCAAAGATTTCACATTCTTGTATGAAATTTTGAGGCATCTCATCTTTATGTGTGATCTTGCCTTGTCGTTGGCAAGCATCACAATGCTTAACCATTTCATGAGAGTCACGATAAATGGTGGGCCAATAGAATCCAGAGTCAAACACTTTCTTTGCGGTTTAGTTGGGACCAAAGTGACCACCGGTGGGTCCTTTATGGCAAGCATCAAGGATTTGTAAAGCTGCCGGCCCATCAACACATTGACGAATGATCAGATCAGCACATTCTTTGAAGAGATAAGGGTCATCCCAGAAGTAAGTCTTAATATCTTTAAAGAACTTCTTCTTTTGTTGGGATGTTAACCCTTTGATGAGAATACCACCCGCTAAGTAGTTTGCAATGTCTGCAAACCACGGGGTGTCATCATGATTAGACTGAATAGACATTAAGACCTCAAGGGGAAAAGAGTCATTGATCTCTTGATTCGGATGATCCCCTTGATAAGGAGCCTCAAGTCTACTTAGATGATCCGCTGCTAGGTTTTCGGCTCCCTTTTTGTCACGAATTTCAATTTTGAATTCTTGAAGGAGCAAAACCCAACGAAGAAGTCTTGGTTTAGAATCTATCTTAGTCAACAAGTACTTCAACGCGGAGTGGTCGGTATACACGATGGTGGTGGAAAGGACAAGATAGGGGCGGAACTTTTCAAAGGCATACACTACAGCTAAAAGCTCTTTTTCGGTAGTGGTATAATGAAATTGATCCCCCGTCATTGTCTTGCTAGCATAATGGATTGGTCGGAAGTGTTTGTTCACTCTTTGGCCCAAAACCGCTCCAATAGCAAAGTCGCTAGCATCACACATCAATTCGAAAGGTAGCTCCCAATTAGGGGTAACCAAGACAGGTGCCTTAGTAAGCTTATCCTTAAGAAGATTGAAGGATTAAGACACTCTTTGGAAAAGATGAAAGGAGTATCTTTTTCCAAGAGGTGTTGGGAATAAATTAAGGCCAGATCACTTGAGCGCTGACAAGAACAAATCAAGCGTTGACAGGAACAAAGCAAGCGCTGACAGCTAAAGCGTTGACAAGTTAAAGTTAAGCGTTGACACATTGAAGACAAGCATTGATGGAAGATATAAGCTACACGTTTATTATATTCTAGAATACTTCTAGTAAGGATAGAAACGACAATGTATTTTCTATGTTTATCTTTACCTAGAATAGTTGATACGTAGCTTATTGTACAAGGCTTCTTAGTCTATAAAAGAAGGCCTTTAGGTTAATGTTTAATATCAAGTTTTATATAAGTTTTCATTCGTAAACATCTTTCATTGTAAGCAAGTTCGACATTCATAATCAAAGTGAAAGTTTTGTTTACATCTTATGTTCTTGTTTAAGTGTTAAATTCCGCATAACACTTAGATTCACAAAGCATATAACAAAGGTTTCTCTACGTGTTATACTTGATCTAATCTCGTATACACAAAGCTAATCGATCTAAGTTTGGGATCAACAAGTGGTATCAGAGCTTGTTGAGGGACTTTTGATCTTTGAAGAACACCAGAACGATACACGAACACCAAAACCCTAATTTTCTCAAAACCCTAAAAACATCATGTCTGAAGCAATAACTACCTCCTCTTCACCCTTACCAAACATCAAGATTCCCATGATTGATGCAACCAACTTTGACTTATGGAAGTTCAACTTTGAACAATATCTGGGGATCTTTGATTACACACTATGGGAGATTATTGAATATGGAAACTCATTCAATAAGGCTCAAAAGATTCAGGATGCCATTACTCAAAGATCAGCTGTTGAAGGATGTCCTGATGAAGATAAGAGAGAAAAACCTGGAGATGGTAGAGCTGTAGGTGCTGAAGATATTGCAAAGAAAAGGGTTGACATGAAAGCCCTAAATATTCTGAAAGTCTCTTTGGGACAAGAAAACCAGCACAAATATAGAGGCTATGAATCTGCTAAGAATCTTTGGGAAGCTATTGAAGTTGCATATGGTGGCAATGCAGACACTAAGGAAGAAAAGAAAAAGCAACTTCTGCATGATTATGCTGTCTTCAAAGCTCAACCCAATGAGAAACTGAGTAGTGTGAGAAGCAGATTGCTTGACATCACAAGCAAGTTGTCTTTCATGGGGACACAAGTTGGTGATGTTGACACCAATGCTACCTTTCTTAAAAGTCTTGGTGAGGCATGGAAGATTGAGGCAAGATCTATTCTTGCCAATAATACTTACAAGAGCTCCTCGTTTGATAACATCTACAACAAACTAAGACTGTTGGAAGATGAAACTCTTTCAGCACATGGAAGCAAACCTAGCACCAGCAACATGGCCTTCTTCTCTCATAGTGAAGGTCAATTCAATCAGAAGGACTCTTTTATGCATCCAGTTATTGGATCATCATTTGTCAGCGCTGGAACAAGTCCTGTCAACGTCTCCTTTTCAGACGCTGACACATTCATGAATGACTGCCCAAGAGTTAAACCTGATGGTTTGGATTTGGATACTGTGTGTGCTTACATTGCTTCTTTGCCCAATGGTTCAGTGATTACATATGAGGACCTTGAGCAGATAAGTGATGAACACTTGGAAGAGATGGACATCAAGTGGAACATGGCTCTTGCTAGTATAAGAGCAAATAGGTGGAATAGAAGGTTCAAGAAGAAGATGACCTTCAATGCTAAAGACACTGCTGGATTTGATAAATCCAAAGTTGAATGCTACAACTGTCATCGTATGGGGCACTTCATGAGGGAATGCAGATCTCCTAGAAGATCTGATGCTGGTAAACCCTCAAGTCAGGTTGTTAAAGCTCAGGATTCCAAAGCCATGGTTGCAGTTCAAGGAATTGATGGTACTGGATGGGATTGGAGCTATCTAGCTAAGAATGCTGAAGAGGACAAAGCTTTGGTTGCTGATATTCAAGAAGAAGAGCATGTTGAATATGCTCTCATGGCACACTCCTCCTCTTCATCTGACAATGAGGTATATGATGATGCTTTTTGTAGCAAAGGTTGTAGGTTAAACACTGATAGACTTAACAAAGAGGTGTTAAAACTAAAAGATGATATGAGCACTGAAAGGTGTAAATTGTCCAATTACCAACTGGGTCTTACTGAAACTGAGAAAACCGTTTCTGAATACAAGAAAATGGAATTTGATTTAAAAGATAAGATAAATATCTTAAAACATGAGCTAGAGGGTAGTATGGATATTAGAAATATCATGACAACGGTCAATAGAGACCTACAGGCTAAGTTAAATGAGGCCATTAAGAATAAAGATAATGTTGACCTCAAGATTCAAAGATTTGATAGAGCCACCCAAACCCTAGGAGACTGTGTAGCTAAACAAAGGGATCCTAAGGACATGACTAGGATTGGGATGAATGATTACTCTCTGGTTCCACCACCAGCTGGTGACTTCTATGGTGTCCTTAGAAAGGATTTGTCTTGGACTGGTATACCAGAATGCCAAGAAGAGGAATTCTCTCCTCCACCAAGAGTTGTCACTCCAGTAGAAGAGTATCAACAAAAATTGACTGACCTAAATGAGTGGAAGAAAGCTAACCCTACTTTATTTGTTAAGGGAGGTTTGCTGTGTGAAAGTCCCAATGAATCACCACCCATTAAGGGTACTCACCCAGGTACTGGTAAAGCTGTTGACCTAGGCTCCAACACTGTTAGAAGACCTACCATTAAATATGCAGAGATGTATAGAAATAATAGGTCACCCAAGAGCCAAGTTAACAATCATGGAACAGGTTTCTTCTCTACTAGACCTAAGAGTGTGTCTAAGATAGCCTGTTACACTTGTGGTAGCTTTTCACATTTGGCATACAAGTGTGTCAACGCTCCCAAAGCCAGCGCTGATAGGAACAATTTCAGCGTTGATAGGAAGAAAGTCAACGTTGTTAGGAAGTCAAACGTTGTCAGACCCAAACCTTGTGTGCAGCAAAGTCCACAAGTGATTAGACCTGCCCCATTCTTCTCTAGAAGGTCTAACACTCATGGACAAAGACCTTTTCAAAAGACAAACACCTGGTCAAATAGGCAATGGGTTCCTGTAGCAAACCCTAGGTTCAACGCTGACAAGGGTAATTTCAGCGTTGACAGGACAAAATCCAACGCTGACAGAAACGTGACCAGACCTAAATATTTGCAGCCACAAGGTAAGGGGTCTAGAGCTTCTTCAAGCTTAACATGGAGACCCAAGAAAGATCAAAACCCTAATAATAATGGAATTTCAATGACTTGCAATAGGTTTAATTACATTTCAAAGGTCATTACAAAACCTATTGGGGTTAACTGGGTATTTCATCCTAAAAGGGATGAGAATGGGGTTGTTGTGAGAACTAAGTCTGTTCTTATTGAACAACCAGATGAATCCAAGTCTTCTAAGACTTGGGTTCCCAAAGAAAACTAATTTGTTTTCTTTATGTGCAGGGCATTCAAAGACAGATCAATGACTATGGATATTGGGATAGTGGATGCTCAAGGCACATGACAGGGAAGGAAGACTATCTGACGAACTTCACTCCTATTAAAGATGGTGATAAGGTATACTTTGGAGGTGGATATGGGACTATCACAGGCAAAGGAACCCTTCTCACCAATAATCTACGTTTTGAGAACGTCGTCCTGGTAAAAGAACTGGATTATAATCTGTTTAGTGTATCACAAGTATGTGATAACAAAAATAAGGTTCTTTTCACTGATACTGAGTGTTTGGTGTTAAGCAAGGATTTTAAGATCCCTGATGAGAAGTATATTGAGTATAGAACACCTAGGCATAAGGACATATATAATGTGAATTTAAATGGGATTAAAGTGAATACAAATATGTCTTGTTTTTATGCTAAGGCCTCAGTAGATGAAAGTAATTTGTGGCACAGGAGACTAGGGCACATAAATTTTAAAAATATAAATAGACTTGTGAGGCTTGGTTTAGTTGATGGTTTGCCTGAGAAGGCCTTCCACAATGACCACTCTTGTGTTGCATGTCTTAAAGGCAAGCAGCACAAGGTCTCATTCAAGTCCAAGCAGGTGCATACTAGTTCCAGACCTCTTCATATGCTTCACATGGACCTCTTTGACCCAACTAATATAGAAAGTTTGAATGGCAAGTCATATTGTTTTGTTGTCACTGATGACTTTTCTAGGTTTACTTGGACATTCTTTTTAGCTTTGAAGAGTGACACAACTGATGTTCTTATTGATTTTATCACTCAAATTGAGAAAAGGTCTGGCAATGAGGTTAAGATGCTTAGGAGTGATAATGGTGGAGAATTTAGGAACAAGAAGCTTGATGATTTTTGTGCCAGGAAGGGAATTACTAGGCAATTCAGTATTGCTAGAACCCCACAACAAAATGGGGTTGCTGAAAGGAAAAATAGAACCCTAATTGAAGCAGCCAGAACAATGTTGGCTGATGCTCACTTTCCTATAGCCTTTTGGGCTGAGGCTGTTAATACAGCATGCTATGTGCAAAATAGAGCATTGGTTAACAAAATTCAGAACAAAACACCTTATGAGTTACTTTGGGGAAGAAAACCTAATATTGGTTTTCTCAGACCTTTTGGTTGTCATGTAGTAGTTTTGGACACTAGTGATGCCTTAGGGAAATTTAGTGCAAAAGGTGATGAAGGTTACTTCATGGGGTATTCAGTGCAGAGCAAGGGTTATAGGGTTTATCTTAAAGAGGACAAACGTATTGTTGAAAGAGTACATGTTAGCTTCTTAGAGAATAAACCTAGTGATCCTGAGAGTGGTCCTAATTGGTTGTTTGATTTGGAACCCTTATCTAGAACTTTAAATTATATGCCTGTCACTAATCCAGACATTGTGAAGGTAACTTCAAATGTTGTGGAAGAACAAATTGTTGATGTTTCAGGTACACAGGTTAATGAGAGGGTTGGATCACAAGTAGAAAAGGCATCTCCTACATTTGAATATGTCACAATTCCCATTTGGACAGATGCTTTTGTTGCTGCTGCTGCTGCTGGACAAGGTAATGGTGGTCTCCAAATACCACCAGATACAAACATGCATGGTTCTTCAGGCGCTGACAAAGGCAAATCTAGCGCTGACAAGACCAATTCAGACGTTGATGGCTCAGACGTTGACAACAACAGTTCAAGCGTTGTTAGCCCAAGCGCTGACAAACAAGGTTCAGACGTTGACAATACCTTTGCACATCTTTTCTCTTCCACTTTTGAACAAGGAGGACCTTCCAGGGTTTATGAAGAGATTCCTGTTGATCAAAGAGAGTCTGATGAAGAAGACATTGGCAACATGGAGCATCAGGTTGAGGACACCAGACTTTTTGAAGGAGGGGTTCTCACTTCAACAATGAAGAATCACCCCACATCTTAGATCATTGGTGATATTATGACTCCAGTTCAGACCAGAAGATCTCACCAAGGTCTTGGTGGGTTTATTGCCAATATACACAAGAAGGTTGATACCCCTCTTGTGCAAGCATGTTTGTTTGCATGTTTTCTGTCACAAGAAGAACCCAAGAAGATATTTGATGCTCTCAAAGAACCAAGTTGGGTGGAAGCAATGCAGGATGAGCTTCACCAATTTGCAATTCAGGATGTTTGGGAGCTGGTTGATTGTCCTAGATATGTCAGACCTATAGGGACAAGATGGGTTCTCAGGAACAAGAGAGATGAAAGAGGTATTGTGGTCAGAAACAAGGCAAGGTTAGTGGCTCAAGGTTATACACAAGAGGAGGGGATAGACATGAGGAAGTCTTTGCACCAGTTGCAAGAATTGAAGCTATTAGGATTTTTCTAGCCTATGCATCTTGCATGGGCTTCACAGTCTATCAAATGGATGTCAAAAGTGCATTCTTGTATGGCACCATCGTTGAGGAAGTTTATGTCATGCAACCTCCTGGTTTTGAGGATCCAGAGCATCCATATAAAGTGTATAGAGTCAAAAAGGCTATGTATGGCCTTCATCAAGCCCCTAGAGCATGGTATGGTACCTTGTCTACATATTTAGTGGACAATGGATTCAAGAGGGGCACCATAGATCAAACACTATTTATGTAACACCCCCACAAAATGCTATGCGCAGCGGAACTACAACATTTGGGTGCTACTCAGTTATCATTACACACAAGATATATCGAACGACTCTAAAGAGACGTCAACTTAAAACTTGAATTAAAAATTGTTAAATGATACATGTCCACGGTTTTTCCAACCCCACTTGGTACAACAGAGTTTAGCGTTTTCGGTCCCCATGAATCTCGACCCAAGAATTTCAGTTTCACAACAACATAACATTAAAATTAAAAATGTTGAAGTAGGAAAGGGAGGAAAAACAAGCAGACTCCAAGCCATACACACAACATCCATCCCATGCACGCTCCATACTACACTTCAGCGGTTACCTGAAACACATGCCAAAATTTGGTCAACGAAAACGTTGAGTGGAATTCATAGGTTTTACAATTCATTTTGAACGTATATGAAATAAAAACCATTCACGATCATTCATAGACTTGTCGATCAAACAATCTATATTCAAGATACTGACAATTGTGTTTAAGCTCATGACACTAAACCGTTAACTCAATCACCCGCGTAATAATTACCGGCGTGATTCAGATGAAACCATGGCCCCTAATAAGGCATCAGTTGCAATTATACCTTGTCTCTTATCACAAATTATCCGTCCGCAGGGGGTATCAACGTACTAGCCCTCGTCTCGGATAGGGTAGTCAACCCCATAGTACTATCACTTTGTATAAGCGGCTATTTCCCCCTTCGCAAGGGCAAGACAATAGTTAATAGTTCATGAAATTAGGGTCTTTTGCAACTAGGTACTCAACACAATTTCTAAGGCAACATTCGGGACTAACAATCATTCATGACATACGTTCATTTTAAAAACTAGCATGCATTTCCCTCGCGGGTAAAACAGTTTGAAATAATAGTAAGCGAGGCTATAAATTCACACCTTATATATTAAGTAGTCGGTAGTTCGAGAGATGATCACTGACGACGATACGGATGCCCGGGTAAATCAACACCTATCAACCAAATAACGCGTAATGAGTAATCTCATTTTAAAACCTTATGGTACTGTATAAAATACATAGATACTAGTCACTTAGGACAATTACAACTCACGCCAAAACAAAACAACAAGCATCACTCATTTTACACCATTTGTTCTTATTATTTACGTCATCCATTTTTACTCATTTTCGCCGGTACTTACCGAAAGTACGGGCTGTTTTACTATATTTAACCATTCTTATAAAATTTGACAAAATTCTCAAAAATACTATAAAACCTGTAGATAACACATTTTTAATCCCAATAAAAGTTTTTACTTATACGACCCGTTACTCAACGCTTTTCCAAAAACTACATTTTTCGGACTGAAATTGTACTTCGACCAACTTGGACTTCTTTGACCTATTTGAAATGCACCCTTGACCTCTTTGACTCCTAAGTCCACTTATAGACTCAATTACACAGGTTTGTGACCAAAATTTGACCTTTGACCTTTTACCAATTCATACTTGTGGTCCTCGGGATTTGACTAAAACTAAACATAAATTCGGATTATGAAAGTTCTCGTCTCCCGGTACACGATCTTTAAAACCTCATAACTTTTGGCTCGTTTGGAGTCACGAGCTCTACCTTATACCAAATTAAAGCTAAGAAGACACTCTATGACTACATTTAGCTATCTAGACCTGTAGGAAAAATTATTTTTATGAAAAGGTCTTAAACTTTCTGCCTAAATTTAACCATACCAAAATCACACTTACACTCGATTCCAAACCTATTAATCATTACTAGGCTTCATCCTAAGCATTCCCAATCATAACCAAACACTAATTTCAGTCCCTAACCCCTATTGATCATCAACCTCATAAGCTAAAAATCTAAAAACTAACATGCAAACACTTGTATCCATCTAGAACATCAATAAACACAAAACCAAACACAAAACCAATGCTCAAAACATCAATCACCATGGCTCCCCAAACACCCCCTTTTGCCGTGGGGTTTGGGTGACCAAATCACCACAACCAAATCAATTTTGGTGGGTTTGATTAGTGATTATACCCTCATTTCACATGAATTTAACATGCATTAATCCAATTAACCTCAAAAACGAGTTTGAATGATCTTGAAAATTTTTTGGAAAAATAATTTGAATGCATGTGGGATTTGAGTACATAGAAAGGTGGGGAATGATAAGATTAGAGGTGGTCTAACCTTAGTTTCAATGAAAATCAAGTAGAAAAATTTTTAATGGTGGTTTTGGTGGGTTTGGGGGTGACCGTCAGCCTAAGGAGAAGAGAGGGAGAGAACCAAAAATTTTTCCAAGTGTTTTTGTGAAGTGTGTGTGTTCTTTCCCCTTTTTGTAAATTTGGAAGGACCCATTGTGCAACTAAAGCTTTATTTTGGCCTTAAGCAAAAACGTCACTAAAACTTTGCGGGATTGACTCACTAGTCATTTTAGAAAAATTTACGGGAGTCGGAAATTATCCCAAACACTCCAAAATACTTTTGGGATACTTTAAATGTACTCGGAAAGCTATAAAACTCACCCGACTCAACTTAACACGAACCGTAAGTAAAATTCTCGAAAAATTACATTATCGATAAATCGTCAATAATTATAGAAATTTGGGCATCCATCGGGATCGTATTCGTCATCGTCCTTCTTGAATCGTCAATCGTAAAAATTATAACCTCGAACATCGGCTTTAACCAAAATACTTATATATATAGAAATTAAAATTTATTAAAAATTTCAAAAATTAGCGTAATTTAGGGTAACGTTAATGACCTCGGTTCTAGGGTGTCACATCCACCCCTCCTTAAAGAGAGCGACGTCCCGGCGCTCGCCTCTTCTTGTACTCACATTTCGTTCTACTAGAACAGATGAGGATACCTTTCCTTGAAAAAGTCCTCACGTTCCCAAGTGTATTCCGGTCCACGCTTAGAATTCCATCGAACCTTCACAATGGGAATTCTACTACGCTTCAGCCTCTTGACCTCTCGGTCCATAATTTCCACAGGTTCTTCCATAAAATGCATTTTGTCGTCCAGTCGAATCTCGTCCAAAGGAATCACCAATTCCTTATCCGCCAAACTCTTCTTCAGGTTCGATACGTGAAACGTGTCGTGAATAGCACTAAGCTCGTTCGGCAACTCTAACTTGTACGCTACTGGTCCAATTCGTTCAACGATCTTAAATGGTCCAATATACCTCGGACTCAACTTTCCTTTCTTCCCAAAACGAATTACACCCTTCCACGGCGATACCTTGAGCATAACCATATCTCCGACTTCAAACTCCAACGGTTTCCTTCTGTTATCGGCATAACTCTTCTGTCGGCTTCTCGCAGCAAGTAGTCGGTTCTTGATTTGCACAATCTTCTCTGTCGTTTCTAAAACCATTTCGGGTCCAGTGAATTGACTTTCTCCTACTTCACTCCAACACACAGGCGATCTACACTTCCTTCCATACAATGCTTCGAACGGTGCTGCCTTGATACTCGCATGATAACTATTATTATACGAAAACTCCACTAGAGGCAAGTGGCGTTCCCAACTTCCTCCAAAATCAATCACGCATGCTCGGAGCATGTCCTCCATCGTCTGAATAGTTCATTCACTCTGGCCATCAGTTTCCGGGTGATAAGCCGTACTTAAATTCAATTCAGTGCCCATCGCACGTTGAAGCGATTTCCAAAATTCCGAAGTAAATCTACTGTCACGATCCGAAATGATCGATAACGGTACTCCATGTCTACAGACGATCTCTTTCACGTACACACTGGCTAGCTTTTCCATGCTGTCCGTCTTCTTCATAGGTAAGAAATGAGCAGATTTCGTTAACCTATCCACTATTACCCATATCATATCACATCCACTAGGAGTTCTAGGTAAACCCGTCACGAAATCCATAGCGATATTCTCCCATTTCCATTCCGGGATCTCTGGTTGTACCAACAATCCAGACGGTTTCTTATGTTCTGCTTGAACCTTCGCGCAAGTCAAACACTTACTAACGTAACGAGCAATATCCGCCTTCATATTCGGCCACCAATAAACTTTCTTCAGGTCGTGATACATTTTATCCGATCCAGGATGTATCGAATATTTCGACTTATGCGACTCTTTCATAGCCAATTCTCGTACTCCAGGCTTTCCTTCCTCAGATGAACACAATGGTAACCAAATCCGATTCTCAAAATATCTCAGTCCGTCTGACCTAATCACGAAAAGAGGTTTCAACATTCTTCCCAAGTTCTCAGCTTCAACATTCCCTTTCATTAGTCTCCTCTCTTGAGCCTTCAGTATAGTTTCGGTTAAATCAACGCTCTCAGTCATCACCAAAGCTCTGACTCTCAAAGGTTTCTCTCGTTCCTTCCTACTTAGTGCATCCGCTACAACATTCGCCTTGCCAGGGTGGTAGCGAATTTCGCAGTCGTAATCACTCAGTAGTTCAACCCATCGTCTCTGTCGCATATTCAACTCCTTTTGATCTAAAATGTGTTGCAAACTCTTGTGGTCAGTGAATACAACACACTTCGTCCCATACAAATAATGTCTCCACAACTTCAACGCAAAAACTACAGCTCCTAATTCCAAATCGTGCGTCGTGTAGTTCTCCTCATTCTTCCTCAGTTGCCTCGATGCGTAAGCTATCACCTTTTCACGCTGCATCAATACCGCTCCATAACCCTTACGAGATGCATCACAATACACTACAAAATCTTCGGTTCCTTCAGGCAATGACAATATCGGTGCGGAACATAACTTGTCCTTGAGCGTTTTGAAAGCGAGTTCTTCCTCATTTCCCCATTTATACACCCTATTCTTTTCGGTAAGCTTTGTCAATGGTTTTGCAATCAACGAAAATCCTTCAATGAACCTTCGATAATACCCAGCTAAACCAAGGAATTGTCGAACTTCAGTCGGCGTTGTCGGTGCCGACCATTCCCTGATCGCTTCGACCTTGGCAGGATCCACGCGAACTCCCTTGCTATCAATCACGTGACCTAGGAATTGCACGGATTCTAACCAAAACTCACACTTCGAGAATTTCGCATACAGCTTCTCCTTCTTTAACAACTCCAAAATCTTCCTCAGGTACTTCTCGTGCTCCTCCTTACTCTTAGATTAAATAAGTATATCATCGATGAAAACAATAACAAACTTATCTAGATACGGCTTGCACACGTGATTCATAAGGTCCATGAATACAGCAGGCGTGTTTGTCAACCCAAACGGCATCACTCGAAATTCAAAGTGTCCATACCGTGTACGAAAGGCAGTTACAGGAATATCCTCCTCTCTTACACGTAGTTGATGATACCCTGATCTTAAGTCGATCTTTGAGTATACACTGGAACCTTGCAATTGATCAAACAAATCATCAATCCTCGGCAATGGGTACCGATTCTTAACCGTCAGCTTGTTGAGTTCCCTATTGTCAATACACATCCGAAATGAACCATCTTTCTTCTTCACAAACAACACTGGCGCTCCCCATGGTGATGAGCTCGGCCTAATAAATCCCTTGTCCATCAATTCCTTCAGTTGATCCGATAACTCCTTTAACTCGGATGGTGCTAAGCGATAAGGTGCACGCGCAACCGGCGCAGCTCCTGGCACCAAATCAATTCGAAACTCGACCTCACGGGTGGGTGGTAAACCCGGCAACTCGTCTGGAAAAACTTCCGGATATTCACAGATAACAGGTACCTCTTCAATCCTCGCCTCTAAATCACCATCACTCGAAACTTGTGCCAAAAACACATCGCATCCGCTCTCTACATACTTCATCATTTTCAAACAGGAAATCACTTTCAAACGAGAAGTGCATTCGTCTCCCTTCACCGTCAAGACTTTATTCCTCAACGGAATCTGAACTAATCTCTCGCCACAGACGATCATAGCACTGTGCGCCATTAGCCAATCCATTCCCACAATCACGTCGAACGATCCTAGCTCTATAGGCATCAAGTCGATTTTAAAAGCGTAATTCCCTAACTTCAAGGTACACCCTTTCAGTATAGAATTCGTACTAACAATTTTTCCATCGGCTAACTCAACGTTATAACTAGTCGCTAACAACACCGGTTTTCTATCGATATGACGACTAAATTTAACATCTACAAAACTCTTGTCGGAGCCTGAATCAAACAAAATACTAGCATAACAAGCGTCTAGCAAAAACGTACCGGTAACCACTTTAGGACCCCGTGGTTTATCAGCTGTCCCTACTTGATACACGGCAGCAGCGTTGTTACCTCCCCGCTTGTTTCCTGCCTTCGGGCAATTCACTTGCATATGGCCTCTCTCTCCACATCCAAAACATCCCCTCATTCTGATAGCATTCGCCCCAGTGGCTACTCCTCCCGCTCGGCAATCAGACATCCTGTGACCTGCTTTTCCACATTTGCCGCATGCAGGCGGGCAATTCCCTACATGGTACAAGTTGCACCTACCACAGTGGGGATTCACTTTTACTCCTCTGGGGTTTGTCACAGCCCTCATCCCTTCATTCCTTCGTTGGTTAAACTGCTGATTGCGGTTCTGACCATGGTTGTTTCGATTTCCACCTCGGTTTTGGCCTTGGGATTGATTGCTTTGTGCCGCTTCCTATTTCCTCTTATTTCCTTCAGCAATGAAGTTCTTCTTGTCCTGGAGCTTGAAGTCCATCAATGCGTGAGCCATCTGGACCGCTTCATCAAACGACCCAGGTTTAGACGAAGTCGTCTCACCTTTGATATTACTGGATAAACCTTTGATGTACTGTTTCATCTTCTTGGCATCATTGGCAAAAATGTCTGGACACAAAAGGCTTAGTTCATTAAACCTCCTGGTGTAAGCATCGATATCATTGTTCTTCAAGGTTAGGTGCCTCAACTCATCTTCCAATTGACCCAATTCCTCTTCCGGGCAGAACTTCTTGGTCAAAAGAGCTTTTGTCGCAGTCCATGTTCTTGCATTCGCTACAGCCAATCCAACAGTGGCTACTTGGGTGTTCCACCAACTTAATGCATCGTCAAGAAACGTAGCAGCCGCAAACTTGACCTTGTCCGCTTTTGAACAACCGCTGATCTCGAAAGTACTTTCAACCTTTTCCAGCCATCTCCTAAGTTCTAGAGCTCCACCAGTTCCACGAAATTACGTGGGACCGCATTTCATAAAACTAGAATAGGTACACACTCTCGGGGCTTGCTGTCTCCCCGCGTTTCTACCCTGGTCCTGATTTCTCCCGGCTCGGTCTGCTTCTAGCGCATTTGCTATAGCTTCCTGAATCATTGTGTTTACACGATCGGCGGTTAGCTTTGGAGGCATGGTGTTATCGAATATCTCTTTCTGCAAGACAGGGAAAATAGAAAAACAATGTAAGTATACACATCAAGATTAAGATGGATTTCTCTTTCAAGACATAATATACATACAACGACACATCACTACAGAGTTACTAATATTCATCAATTCACATCACAAAAGATCAAATTTAAGACATATCACAGATCATGAAAGGTAAACATGGATTGTATTGATAATTAACCAAAATTGTGACAAGTATTGCCACTACAATCATTCACCATAAAACTTAAGTCCTCAAGTTTTTCGTCATAATACCATCATACAAAAGTCTAAAACAGTTCTATTACAACGATCAAAGATAAAATACAAGACAAGCAACTAGGCAGGTGGTGATCCACATGGCCTCTTGGATGGCGGTTCGTCATCATCTTCCTCGGGTTCCTCTTCGCTATCATCCTTGTCCACATCATCCATTCTTCTCTTTCCTTTGTCGTTCGGCCCACATTCAGTCTCCTTTTTCGTCCCTGATGTAGACCCACACTCAATCGCTACCTGTTTTCCCACAGTAATACAAGCACCTCTAGTAGGCGGCTGAATCATGAAGTCATTAGCCTCCATCTCCAATCGTCCACGAATCTCCAATCTGGGGGCAATGATGCTCTTACTCGATGCTCCCAACTCTGCATCCTTGACAATCTCACTTGATCTTCCCTAACACGGTCAAGACTAGCGCTCAAATTCGCGACCATCGATCTTAGACTGTTGATGTCACTTTTGTTTACATTTCCATCATACTCAATTCTTGCAGTCCTTTCCAACAGTCTTTGGTGTTCCCTTTCATTCTTATCAAACCTCTTAATTACCCTGGTCTCAACTACAAACCGCTCATACATCAACCTATCCATCCTCCTTAAACGACCTGCGGGATCCCAGTAGTGTCTTGGTCTCGGAAAGTAGACCCTTGCGATATTCTCATGAATCAATTGCGACTTGGATGATTTGCTGGACTCTGCACCGCTCCCATTACTTACTCGAACAAATCCTGGCACTGTTCTCAAATAGTCCTTACAATTGTCCATCGGGCGATTAAAGGGTTGCTGCTCATATCGATCGGTTGGAGGTACTTCATAACCCTTCGGCGAATTCGGAGATTGAAACAAATCAGGTTCGGTCTGACCTACAGCATTCTCGGGAATGCCATCATCCATTAGTTCCTCGGGCTCTTCCTCAGAATCCTCACTCTCATCACTACTGATGCTAAAATTGTCCACCTCACTTTCATCATTGTTATTTTCCGGCCCTATTTCCTCTTCTGGAGCGATCCATCCATTGTCATTATCCGGCGGGTTCGGAGGAAACGGTCCCCCTTCGTGACCTACGACGTAATCGTTTCCATTACCATTAGGCGGTACCTCGGCCATTCCTGCAATAACAGCGAATTTCAGAGGGTACATAAGTAATTATACAATATTTATAAATACATGCATGCAAATGCAATGCAAAGGTGGTACATATGCCCAAAATGTAATAATATGATGCTCATGCATGATTAATACAAAAATTACGATGTCGGATATTCCACGTATAATTTCAACGTCTACATATAGTAATTTCCATACTTACGTAATAATTACTCACATATATACTTCAACTCAAAAGTATACATCAAATGCCATGAATACAAAAATAAATCTTACCGGAGCCATGCAGGATAGTTGTGTGTGCTTGGACCATTTCTTACGACACCAAAAGTTATAGTTTAGGATTTTCAAAAACGACCTAGTTCTCTATAACTCATGGCTCTGATTACCAATCTGTAACACCCCCACAAAATGCTATGCGCAGCGGAACTACAACATTTGGGTGCTACTCAGTTATCATTACACACAAGATATATCGAACGACTCTAAAGAGACGTCAACTTAAAACTTGAATTAAAAATTGTTAAATGATACATGTCCACGGTTTTTCCAACCCCACTTGGTACAACAGAGTTTAGCGTTTTCGGTCCCCATGAATCTCGACCCAAGAATTTCCGTTTCACAACAACATAACATTAAAATTAAAAATGTTTAAGTAGGAAAGGGAGGAAAAACAAGCAGACTCCAAGCCATACACACAACATCCATCCCATGCACGCTCCATACTACACTTCAGCGGTTACCTGAAACACATGCCAAAATTTGGTCAACGAAAACGTTGAGTGGAATTCATAGGTTTTACAATTCATTTTGAACGTATATGAAATAAAAACCATTCACGATCATTCATAGACTCGTCGATCAAACAATCTATATTCAAGATACTGACAATTGTGTTTAAGCTCATGACACTAAACCGTTAACTCAATCACCCGCGTAATAATTACCGGCGTGATTCAGATGAAACCATGGCCCCTAATAAGGCATCAGTTGCAATTATACCTTGTCTCTTATCACAAATTATCCGTCCGCAGGGGGTATCAACGTACTAGCCCTCGTCTCGGATAGGGTAGTCAACCCCATAGTACTATCACTTTGTATAAGCGGCTATTTCCCCCTTCGCAAGGGCAAGACAATAGTTAATAGTTCATGAAATTAGGGTCTTTTGCAACTAGGTACTCAACACAATTTCTAAGGCAACATTCGGGACTAACAATCATTCATGACATACGTTCATTTTAAAAACTAGCATGCATTTCCCTCGCGGGTAAAACAGTTTGAAATAATAGTAAGCGAGGCTATAAATTCACACCTTATATATTAAGTAGTCGGTAGTTCGAGAGATGATCACTGACGACGATACGGATGCCCGGGTAAATCAACACCTATCAACCAAATAACGCGTAATGAGTAATCTCATTTTAAAACCTTATGGTACTGTATAAAATACATAGATACTAGTCACTTAGGACAATTACAACTCACGCCAAAACAAAACAACAAGCATCACTTATTTTACACCATTTGTTCTTATTATTTACGTCATCCATTTTTACTCATTTTCGCCGGTACTTACCGAAAGTACGGGCTGTTTTACTATATTTAACCATTCTTATAAAATTTGACAAAATTCTCAAAAATACTATAAGACCTGTAGATAACATATTTTTAATCCCAATAAAAGTTTTTACTTCTACGACCCGTTACTCAACGCTTTTCCAAAAACTACATTTTTCGGACTGAAATTGTACTTCGACCAACTTGGACTTCTTTGACCTATTTGAAATGCACCCTTGACCTCTTTGACTCCTAAGTCCACTTATAGACTCAATTACACAGGTTTGTGACCAAAATTTGACCTTTGACCTTTTACCAATTCATACTTGTGGTCCTCGGGATTTGACTAAAACTAAACATAAATTCGGATTATGAAAGTTCTCGTCTCCCGGTACACGATCTTTAAAACCTCATAACTTTTGGCTCGTTTGGAGTCACGAGCTCTACCTTATACCAAATTAAAGCTAAGAAGACACTCTATGACTACATTTAGCTATCTAGACCTGTAGGAAAAATTATTTTTATGAAAAGGTCTTAAACTTTCTGCCTAAATTTAACCATACCAAAATCACACTTACACTCGATTCCAAACCTATTAATCATTACTAGGCTTCATCCTAAGCATTCCCAATCATAACCAAACACTAATTTCAGTCCCTAACCCCTATTGATCATCAACCTCATAAGCTAAAAATCTAAAAACTAACATGCAAACACTTGTATCCATCTAGAACATCAATAAACACAAAACCAAACACAAAACCAATGCTCAAAACATCAATCACCATGGCTCCCCAAACACCCCCTTTTGCCGTGGGGTTTGGGTGACCAAATCACCACAACCAAATCAATTTTGGTGGGTTTGATTAGTGATTATACCCTCATTTCACATGAATTTAACATGCATTAATCCAATTAACCTCAAAAACGAGTTTGAATGATCTTGAAAATTTTTTGGAAAAATAATTTGAATGCATGTGGGATTTGAGTACATAGAAAGGTGGGGAATGATAAGATTAGAGGTGGTCTAACCTTAGTTTCAATGAAAATCAAGTAGAAAAATTTTTAATGGTGGTTTTGGTGGGTTTGGGGGTGACCGTCGGCCTAAGGAGAAGAGAGGGAGAGAACCAAAAATTTTTCCAAGTGTTTTTGTGAAGTGTGTGTGTTCTTTCCCCTTTTTGTAAATTTGGAAGGACCCATTGTGCAATTAAAGCTTTCTTTTGGCCTTAAGGAAAAACGTCACTAAAACTTTGCGGGATTGACTCACTAGTCATTTTAGAAAAATTTACGGGAGTCGGAAATTATCCCAAACACTCCAAAATACTTTTGGGATACTTTAAATGTACTCGGAAAGCTATAAAACTCACCCGACTCAACTTAACACGAACCGTAAGTAAAATTCTCGAAAAATTACATTATCGATAAATCGTCAATAATTATAGAAATTTGGGCATCCATCGGGATCGTATTCGTCATCGTCCTTCTTGAATCGTCAATCGTAAAAATTATAACCTCGAACATCGTCTTTAACCAAAATACTTATATATATAGAAATTAAAATTTATTAAAAATTTCAAAAATTAGCGTAATTTAGGGTAACGTTAATGACCTCGGTTCTAGGGTGTCACAATTTACAAAGAAGAAAGGCAAAGATGTGTTGCTTGTGCATGTCTATGTTGATGATATCATTTTTGGGTCTACTGATCCAAAGATGAGTGAGGATTTCTCCAAGCTTATGACAGACAAATTCAAGATGAGTGCTATGGGGGAGATGAACTTCTTTCTTGGTTTACAAGTTCAGCAGAAAGAAGATGGTATCTTCATCTCCCAGGACAAATATGTTGCTGAAATCTTGAAGAAGTTTGGCTTTTCTCCACATGAAAAGAGGGCTACTACTCCTATGGATAGAGAACACCCTTGGGGAAAGATTGGAGATGGGAAAGATGTTGATGTCAGGCATTATAGATCCATGATTGGATCCTTGATGTATCTTACTGCTTCCAGACCTGATATCATGTTTGTTGTGTATGCTTGTGCACGCCATCAAGTGTCTCCCAAAGAATGTCACCTTTATGCTGTGAAGAGGATCTTTAGGTACCTAAGATGTTTCCCTAATCTTGGTTTGTGGTACCCAAAGGATTCACCATTGGAGCTGATTGCATATTCAGATAGTGATTATGGAGGTGATAAGTTTGATAGGAAAGCCACAACTGGTGGATGTCAGTTTCTTGGGAGCAGATTAATATCTTGGCAATGCAAGAAACAAACAGTGGTGGCTAACTCTACAACTGAAGCAGAGTATATGGCTGCAGCAGCATGTTGTGGTCAAGTGTTGTGGATTCAGAACCAGCTGTTGGACTATGGGTATAATTTCATGCATACTAAGATATTTGTGGACAATAATAGTACTTTATGCATCATTAAGAATCCTGTACATCATTCTAAAACTAAACACATAGAAATTAGACACCATTTTATAAGAGATTGCTTTGAGAAAGGTTTAATACAACCAGATAGGGTTGACGCTGAGGAAAATGTGTCAGATTTATTAACTAAACCTTTTGATACTGGAAGATTTCAGTACTTGGTAACAAGTATTGGAATGGTTAATCTCACTTAATATGTGTTTTGGATTCTTTTTGTAAAAGTATGTACAGGATGATGCATTATTATTATTGGTCTTATTGATGATTTAGATTTTCCACTATATTTTTCTAACACTGACAAAGGTTGTTTGAACACTGATAAGTGTTTTTGCAACGTTGTCAGCAATATAATTGTCTAACGCTGACAAAGCTTCCTTCAACGCTGTTATGTGTTATCGGGGCGTTGTCAGCAACAATGTTAGTTTTGTGGTTTTTAATCTAAATGTGCAGATGGTGTTAGCAGTATACCATTGGATATAGAGTTGCTTATGGATCAATGGAAAAGCATTTGGACAAGTTTTTATTTATGGATGATGGTTGGAATGTTTCATTCCTATCTTGACATAAATTTTTTATGTTCATGCATGATTTTAGCAAACTTTTTGTATCATAGTTTAAGGGGAGGTTTTAGGAACCTTTAGGATTTTTGGGTATCCATATGATACTCTTATCACAATTCTAGATTGTGTCCACAGGTGAGTATGGGTTAGTTTTACTAAACCATGCGGCACTGTAGCATGCATAGTATATCAACGTTGCATGCTGCCAAGACATTTTTGGCCTAGAATTGGTTGTGGTCTGTTGGGAGACTTGGGAATGATTTTGATATGGGATTTACCTGGGAGTAACAAGGATTTTATAAGGTAACTTGGTTGTTAAGAATTTTGGTTAGCAAGGGACACTAGAGGACTGTTATGTCTATCTTGCTTATGCAAGTGTGCATAACTGGACAGTGCTTGCCGCCCTATAATAATTATCAGCTTTTGGTTATTTTCTCTAGGATAAATTACTTGTTAAGGTCATTTTTCACTTTTTAAAACAATTTTATTTTTGGACGCTGACAAGATTTTTCCAAGCGTTGTTGAGACCAAATTGGACGCTGACATGGCTTTAGGCGAACGTTGACAAGATTATAGCCGTTGGGCGTTGATAGGTTATTTTTGACCGTTGACACTCAATGGGACCTACCCAGTTGTTACTTTTTGACATATTTTCAAGCCGTAATTTTAGGAGTTGTTACTTTCATTAAATGCATGAGATAACTTATAACTTTTTCAATATTTTCATGATTAGTTTTTGAAAATCTTTGCCTATTTTTGGGCCAATCACATGCATTCTTTATCTCCTATAAATTTGGCTCCTATTTTAAAACAGGGTATCTATAATTCTTGTCTAACACTTTTCTCTTATCAACCTTCATCTTATACACTTCAAATTAACAGCTTTCATCAATGGCACCAAAGTTTAACTCAGCAGAATTGGATTTGGGGTTCAAGTCTCAACACAACATGATTGCTTATCTTGTTGCTGATAATGATTTGTTTCCTCAATACACACAAATGGTGGCGTATTTGAACGCATCTCCACTAAGGTATGCTCTTTCTCATGCACCACTCATTCCAGTCACACACATTAAGCAGTTTTGGAACACTGTTAGTTCCTCAACAGTTAATGGAGTGACCACATTAACTTCTATTGTTCATGGGAGATCCTGGGTGGTTACTGAGGCCTTGGTACGCCAGGCCTTGCATCTTGATGATGCTGATGGTATAACCATCCTTCCCATAAATGAAATAGAACAAGGGCTTAGGGCTTTGGGATATCCTATTCCTGATGAAGGTACTCTTAATAAGTATCATAAGCAGGAATTTCCCCCAGCCTGGAAGTACCTCATTCACATTCTCCTTCAATGTTTGAGTCCCAAGTGTACTGCACACAATGAGATCAATAGATCCATTGCAAGTGCTATTGTGTGCATTGCAACAGGGCAAAAATATAACTATTCTAAAATGATTTTTGAAGGGATGTGTAAAAACAAGGGGACAAAAATGACTTTAGCTTATCCCCGTTTTCTGCAAATGATTTTTGATGATCAAGGTTATTGTTCAAGGGATCACAATGATTTTTATAATATCCCTGAACAAAAGAAAGCTATTTTTACAAAGATGAATTCACCACCTCTTAGAGACTTACCTTTAACCCCAGCCATGCTTGCTGTTATTGCAGCAGCACAACCCCAACCAGATCCTCAACCTCAAATTGACCCTCAACCACAACTTGAACCTATTCCTGAACCTTTACCCTCACCTGAACAAATGCAAATTGACCAAGAACCCTTTGACGCTGACACATCAAATGTTGGCGTTGATGTGCCTATTTCCAACGCTGATACACAACCATCACAATCCCAAACACCCCTTAACCAACCCACATCTACCCATTCTTCCACACCATCTTCCACACCACCTGAATATAGGTTGATCAAACGCCAAAGGACTACTGGAGTGTTCTCCTCTGGTGGTCCTAGCCATGAAGCAGAGAGAACCACCACCACAAGTGTGGCTGGTGACCTGGATGAGGCTGGGACTATTGGTTCTGGCTTAGAAGCTGGCCAAGGCAGTCCCACCATAATTAAGTCCTCATCCATGCCCAATGAACCTGACTTGGGAGGTCAAATCCCCATTTTAGAAGAGGGCAGACTGGAACCAATGACTCTTTTGGAATTGACGGTAGTCTGCATTAGCTTGCAAAAGCAAAATGCAGACTTAGTACACATTGTCAGCTCACAAGGCATTGAACTCAAGCAATTGAGGGAGAGGATTGTTGTTTTGGAGAGTGCTCATGCTAGGAGGGGTATGGAGGAGTCTTCCAAAGGGGAAGAAGATCAAAGAAATCTGAGTGATAAGAGCAGCCAAGATGGTCAATCAATGGATGTTGCTGAAGCTCTTACAACTTTGAAGGAACAAACAGGTTTTGATACGTCCTTAATCTCTCCAACCAATCTAAATTTATCATTTACAGCTATGTTGAGAGAGGTTACACAAGGCGCTGAGGGAAAATATTTGAGCGTTGACAAGACAAATTTGGACGCTGATAGAAGTATTTTGGGCACTGATAGAGGAAATTTGGGCGTTGACAGACCTGCACATGAAGGTGATGTATTCCAGTCATCATCTATCATCAAAGAAGTTTCTGCTCAGGTATTACCATCTACCTTACCAACCATTACACCATCAGATAAGGGTAAGGGTAAATTGGTAGAAGAAATTGTTCCAAAGAATGTAGCCCAAGTTGAATTTGATAGAAGATTGGCTGAACAAATGATGGAACAAGGTGAAAAGGAAAAGTCACCATTTGTTGTGACTTCTGAAGAAGAAAGTGATGGAGCTAGCTCAGACTCAAGTGTGATGATTATAGAACCAGAAAGGCTTGAGTATGGTGATGAGCTTGCTAGGGAAAAGTTGAGAGATTTAAAATTGCAGGTTGACTTTGACATGCCAGAGGTGGTTCAGATGTACAATTCTTGGGAAGAAAGCTGCATGGATAATCCAGACTTGACCATTTCAGATCAAATATGGGGTTTGGAGCTTCTTCTTAGAGTTCAGAAGGATTGTAAGGTGATTTTGAAGCACAAAGCAAGCAATATTCTCTCAGAATTGAAAAGGGATAGAAGAGAGCTCTACTTTATGTTGCTCAGATGTCATGGAGTTGGATGGACAAATCAGAAGTTGAAAGCCTTGACATTTGATGAGTTGGAACATAGGGCTTATCCTATTTGGGTGAGAATGCAGGAAGAAAACACTCTCAGACTTCTTTCAGATGAAAGAAAGGAACAACTTGCAGAAGAGATGGAAATCAAGAAAGCTATGATAGTTCCTAGGCCAGTGAAGAAGGGATTTAAACTTGAGTTTCCAAAAGATATGAATCCACTATATCCAAGTGAAGCAGTTATTAGAAAGAGCCTCAAGCTCTCCCCATTAGAAGCTTCAGATATGGTGCAAGTGTTACCATTAGGTTCCAGGAATCCAATTGTGAGTTATGATGAGGATGAATGTGGATTCTGGAAGATTGGCAGATTTGGCAAGGAGGTACACACTTTTACCACTCTCATATCTTTATTTGCAAGTTGTGATAGAGAAGACTTGGTGGACCTTTGGAGGTTACTAGAGACCAAGTATGAGGCTGAAGCACCAACTTCAGCTAATAGAATAAAACTTTGGACCACATTCAAAAGAATGTGTGGGACAAATGAGGAAGATCCTGAAATATGGAAGGATCTTGAAGATGACCTCAGTGGTCTTCAATGGAGGTTATATTCAGCTGCTGGTGTATACCATTTGAGTTCTACAAAGTTTGCTGAGTATCTACTTGTGGATGCTCAGTATTTCATATCCAAGGCTGTTTTGGAAAAGATGAAGGATACCCAGCTGGAGATAGATTATACAAGTGACGTGGCAAAGAATTTGATCAGATTTATTTATTACCAATATGAGAAGGTTTGTCAGACTCCTCCAAGTTCTTAATGCTTATTCAGAAACTTGATCATAAGAGTGGATATCAAGTTTAGGGGAGGATTGTTGGGAATAAATTAAGGCCAGATCACTTGAGCGCTGACAAGAACAAATCAAGCGTTGACAGGAACAAAGCAAGCGCTGACAGCTCAAGCGTTGACAAGTTAAAGTTAAGCGTTGACACATTGAAGACAAGCACTGATGGAAGATATAAGCTACACGTTTATTATATTCTAGAATACTTCTAGTAAGGATAGAAACGACAATGTATTTTCTATGTTTATCTTTACCTAGAATATTTGATACGTAGCTTATTATACAAGGCTTCTTAGTCTATAAAAGAAGGCCTTTAGGTTAATGTTTAATATCAAGTTTTATATAAGTTTTCATTCGTAAACATCTTTCATTGTAAGCAAGTTCGACATTCATAATCAAAGTGAAAGTTTTGTTTACATCTTATGTTCTTGTTTAAGTGTTAAATTCCGCATAACACTTAGATTCACAAAGCATATAACAAAGGTTTCTCTACGTGTTATACTTGATCTAATCTCGTATACACAAAGCTAATCAATCTAAGTTTGGGATCAACAAGAGGTGGGTCATCGGGCGAGCGATTTTAGAGAAATCTTGAATGATACGATGTTAGAAGCCCGCATGACCCAGAAAACTTCCCACACCCTTCACGGTTGAAGGTGGGGTAATTTGGCTATGACATCCACTTTAGCACGGTCCACTTCAAGACCGGCTTTAGAGATTTTATGTCCAAGCACAATGCCTTCTTTTACCATGAAATGGCATTTTTCCCAATTCAGAACAAGGCGAGTGTCTTCACACCGCTTAACCATGCGTTCCAAATTGGCAAGGCAAGTCGAGAAGGAAGCACCATAGACCGAGAAATCATCCATGAAGACTTCCATGGTTTCTTCAACCATGTCATGGATGATAGTTATCATACACCTTTGGAAAGTCCCAAGAGCATTGCATAAGCCGAAAGGCATTCTTTTGTAAGCAAATGTTCCATAAGGACAAGTGAATGTGGTTTTCTCTTGGTCTTGGGGATCGATGGGTATTTGAAAATAACCCGAGAAACCGTCTAAAAAGCAGTAGTAGTCATTACCCGTTAGACGTTCAAGCATTTGGTCCATGAAAGGAAGGGGAAAATGATCCTTTCTCGTAGCATCATTGAGTTTGCGATAGTCTATACAAACTCTCCACCCTGTAACGAGACGAGTAGGAATCAACTCGTTATTTTCATTGGGAACAATGGTGATTCCGCCTTTCTTAGGCACACAATGGACGGGACTAACCCATGGTGAATCCGAGATAGGATAGATCATTCCCGCATCAAGAAGTTTGATAACCTCTTTTTTGATAACGTCATGGATCTTGGGATTCACCCTTCTTTGGCTTTGAATAGTGGGTTTAAAGTCGACCTCCATGAGAATTTTATGTGTGCAAAAGTGAGGATCAATTCCACGAATATCGGAGATCTTCCACGCAATCGCTTTCTTATGATTCTTTAGCACGGCGATAAGTCGGGATTTTTCTTCTTCTTTCAAGTCCTTAGCGATGATGACCGGTAAATTCTTGTTGTCTTCAAGGAAAACGTACTCGAGATGAGACGGAAGATCCTTAAGCTCTAAATCCGGAGGATTTTCGATGGACGGCGGAGTCAAAGTCGGATCATCGATAGAGATATCCTTAGGAGATGGTGGGGAAATATGGTCCTCATTGAGAAGTTTCTCAATGGTACGAATGTCTTCATCCCAATTGGAGGGAGAATCGTCATATTGCAAGTCCACATCTCCCAAAGTTGCTTCGAATTCTTTTAAGATGAAATCACTTTCTCCAAATGGGGTTAGTGATGGAGCAATAGAGGAAACGGTCTCAATAATGGGTAGAGAAGAAGAACCATTTTTACAAGCGTCTTTGAAATGTCTTCACAAGCCTCATCAAGAACGTCAATGAAGTTAACGCTCTCATTTTCAGAAGGCTGCTTAGAAAGTTTACCCATGATGAAAACGATTTTATCGTCACCAACTCTCATGATTAATTCGCCAGCGGCTACATCAATGAGAGTGCAACCGGTCCTCAGGAATGGACGTCCAACGATTAATGGAACACGGGGATCCATTTCGTAGTCAACGACAACAAAATCTGCCGGAAAGGTGAATTTGTCGACGCCAACAAAGACATCTTCGGCTATCCCCACTGGATAAGCAACCGTATGGTTAGCTAATTCCAATGTCATTCGTGTGGGGACTAGCTCGAGTAGAGATAATTGTTTCCAAACACTTAAAGGCATTAAGTTGATACTAGCACCTAGGTCGGCTAGGGCCATACAATTCTCTACCCCGGGAAAGTTGCAAGGAATCAAGAAACGACCGGGATCTCCTAACTTAACTGGAAGTTTTCTCAAAAGAACGACGGAACAATTCTCATTTAATTGGGTATTGGCGATGTCGAGCAATTTTTCCTTATCACTTAAAAGATCCATAAACATCTTAGCATATTTAGGCATGTGAGAGAGAGCCTCAGCAAAGGAGATATTAAAATTCAGTTGTTTAAACATTTTGAGATAGTTAGAAACCTGAATATCATCCTTGTTCTTCAATTTCTCTTTCCTCAACCTTGAGGGATAAGGTATATTGGGTTGAGATGAAGGCTTCGGAATGGAATTCTCACTCACATCCTTGGGTGGTGGAGGGGTGGAAGTAGAAGGTGGTGGTATTGGAGAAGGGGAATCGTTTTCTTTTTTCACAATCACTGGTGTAGGTGTAGGAATCTCGGGTTCCTTTAAACCTTTGCCACTGCGAGTGGTGATTGCTTTCATCTCCCCTCTGGGATTAGCAACGGCGTTACTCAGAAGAGTACCCGAACCAGAGGCTTGATTACTTGGGAAAAAACTAGCCATCAGATCCCTTAAGTTATTCGTTTGATTGTTCATGGAGTTTCTCATGTCGGCTTGAAAAGCATTCCCTTGTTTCGCCATATCATTCCTTAGCTCATCTCGAATATCGTTCCCTTGTTTTGCCATGTCCCCTTTCAAGTTAATGAATTGTCTTTGAAGATTCGTTACCATCTCTCTATTGGTCCTCATGTAAGTTTCGAGGTCTTGGTTCAATGTCGTAGGTTGGTTGAGAGGTGGGGCTTGGTAAGCTGAATTATTTCCTTGAGGTGGATATGGGTTTCTTTGGGATTAATATTGATTGGTAGCTCGAGGTTGGCTTTGATTGTTGCGATTGAAATTGTTTTGGTTTTGGTTTTGAGGAGAAAAACCTAGTGGAGATAGATAATTGTTGGAACGATAACTTAGCAAGTTACGGTCTCCTTGAGGTCGTACTTGGTAGCCTCCTGTAGCAAAGTTACCATTAGCGGCGTACATATTTTCCAGATTGTCAAGAGTAGAAGGACAATCGATGTACGAATGAGAACCCCCGCAAATCTCACACGAAGGTGCAATAGCTTTGGCTTGTTGAAATTGGTTTGTAGCCATGGTTAAGAAGTTTTTGTTCATCTCGGCTATTTGGCGAGTAAGTTCGGTGAGCTCTGGGTTAGATGATGTAGAAGAAACATTGGCCCTCTGATTATTTCTTGAAGATGCAGATGAATCCCAATTTTTGTGGTGAGTGGTCATGTTCTCTATCAGCTCTCTACACTCCTCAGGTCGTCTCTTCATGAATGTACCACCGGCGACAGCATTAATCGTATCACGATCACGAAAAGTTAGACCATTATAGAAAGTATCAATCAAAGTAACGGGGAGCATGTTATGGTTCGGACAACGGTCGATCAAGACATTATAGCGTTCCCAAGCATCGAAAATTGACTCATCAGGTTCTTGTGTAAATCCACTGATTTGG